>QQSS02197054.1:0-12510 GCA_003687565.2 Craspedacusta sowerbii
TGTATGTATGTATGTATGTATGTATGTATGTATGTATGTATGTATGTATGTATGTATGTATGTATGTATGTATGCAGACGGGTAGCTCAGTCGGTTGGGGCTCGAGTATGGAGTCGGAAGGTTGGGAGATCGGGTCCTCGCCGCGACAACTTGTTTCGTAGGTTCACTTTACGTCCCTCGGGGTATTTAAAATAAGTGCCTCTTTTCGGGTTCATGACAATGACAACCCACATCGCCAATTATCGGATTATGTATGTATGTATGGATGTAGGTATGTTTGGATGTATGTATGCATGTATGTGTGTATGTTCACGGCAAAGAATAAAGCTAATAATTTTCGTAACGTTTCGGTCCTTTCTTGGACCACAAGGAATACAAGAAAACCGAAAATGAAAAGCATCGACGTCGAGCTATAACAGCTTCAACTTAATCGAGTCTGACTGTCCCTTAAGTGAGTTGGCGAATTTATGGTGCGCGATCATAAAGCTCTTAATTAACTATCATTTGGTACGACACCTGTGCAGAGTTGTGAAGCAGGCTTGAAGATCGAAATCGATCGGCAATTGATGAGTAGCCAGGTGTTGACCGATTGAGCTCGACTGTTGCTTGTGTTCCTTTATGCGTTGGTGCAGGTGGCGGGTTCTCATACCGTTATAGCCAGCGTTATAGCCACTGGCCACATTGACACATATAAACAACGCATTGTTGACTCAAATCTTTGGCTTCGCTTCCTTTGGTCTAACACTTACGCCAATTTTTCTGCTGGCTAATGTTGGCTGAATTTGTACCCGTACTTTACATGTCATATCATTTAGACGGTGCTGTAGGCTGCGTGCAATCTTTTCATCCTTATAAGGGATAATGAATCGCACGATCTCATGGCAAAACTTTCATCGAAGTACGTTGGAGGGTAATGCACTTTTCGACGAAGTCAAATACAATCCGTCAAATGTATGTTCGTAGAAGTTGACGCTAAGGAGTTCAACTAAACTTAAATTTTAAGCTGGAAATATTCTTGCAGCTTAATCTTTTGCTCTTGACTTTTTTCCAGTTAAGTTAGATATTCAAATGATTAGTCTTACGTACGTTTCGTCCCGGCCAAGGGACTCGTCAGGGACCTTTGGTTGGAGTCTTCCTGGGTTAAGCGACTGCTTGGAGTCCTCCTTAAGAACTCGAAACCCCTGGAGACCTCGAGTGAACCGTCTCACGAGAACATAAGCTCTCTCAAGTGTACAGCTGCTCGAGATCGTCACAGGTTTAGCAGCCTGCCCCCACATCACTTTTTCTGGGAATTGCCAGCTGCACTGTACTCGGGAAGAAGCCCCTGTAAATAATCAAAGACGTTTGTTAGATATTAGTGTGGTTGCGCACGCAGGGTTTTACGACGCAGGCGCTATCTCTCGCGTCTTCCTATAAAAGTGGTTGCGCAGTGGCTGGTGTACGATTATACGACGCTAATAAAATATAATGATGGCGGTGATAGCAACGCATTGCATTCGTTCGGGAAACTTTGATTGCTAGTATGGACTGCGAAGCGTATCCCAAGTGCCTCAAAACTAAATTTAACTACGTCGTTTTAATCTGCTGAAGTACATTCCTAACGATTTCTACGAAGCAATGATATCCTATTGACGTCATGATGCAGCAACTAAATGAAAAAAAAAGTGCTTAAAATTGACTCACGAAAATGGAGAAGCATTTAGAACCTGTTTGTGTGCGCACGGTCATGGCTGCCGGGTTTGATGCTGAAGAGGAGTTGCTGCAACAGGCATATTTTGCAGGGATCTTGGACGAAGATGAGATGCTAGTTCTAGATGAGTTTGGCGTGTAGGCAAGAAACAGACATTTTGATTATGCAAAGTACGATGCATTTAACCTGGACGCTATTGAAGCTGCAAGATGTTGGGCCCACTTTCGGTTTAATAAGGATGACGTTTATCGTCTTAACAGAGTTCTTGGGCTACCCGATATAGTGAGGACGTATAACAGGCTTGGAGTGCCAGGAATAGAAGCGTTGTGTGTTTACCTGAGACGACTAGCTTACCCAAACCGGTACAGCGATCTTATTCCCCTCTTCGGGCGTTCTACGGCTGACTTTGTTATGTATTCAATTTCATGGTGGACCAATTGACCGATCGCTACGGGAGATTGCTCCGAAGTCTGGATCAGCCTTGGCTTTCTAGGCAAAGCCAGCAGGTATTTACCTACAAAGTGCACTTGAAAGGAGGTGCTCTAGATAACTGCTGGGGGTTCGTGGACGGAGCAGTACGCCGCATTTGTCATCCCACTCATGACCAGCGTGTCTTTTATAATGGCCATAAGTGCGTTCATGCCTTAAAGTACCAGTCAGTAGTTGCTCCAAACGGTCTCATCGCCCATCTGTTCGGTCCTATTGATGGAAGCAGACACGACAGTTTTATGCTGGCAGAATCGGGCTTGATGGACGAACTAGAGCTGCGAAGCTTTGATCTTAATGGAAAGCGACTCTTCATATATGGAGACCCTGCTTACCCACTGAAACTATACCTGATCTCCCCTTATCAGGGCGCAATACTAACTGAGGATGAGGCAGCTTTTAATCAGTTCATGTCTCGAGTCCGAGTACCATTTGAGTGGGTTTTCAAGGACATAAAGAATTTTTTTTCATTTGTGGACTTTGAGAAGACGCAGAAAATTGGACTTTCTGCCTTTGGAAAGCATTATCAGGTATGCGCGTTGCTGCAGAACTTTAGAGCATGTTTCTACAAGTTTGAGACCAGCCAATTTTTTTGACTGTGAACCACCTACATTGGAAGAGTATTTAACGGGTTAGCTCATTTCGCTTTATAATTCATGCAACTTTTCATCCGCGCTATCGATGATACGTAAAAAGAAACGAAACATATCAAAAAAGCTGTGCAATTTTTTTGTCTTTTTGGTCTTGCTTACATAACGACGACATAGATCTTTCAGTTTTTCTGGAGAGCCTGAGGTGCATCGTCAACACATATGCCTGATGCTTTTGTAATTTCAGAAACATCTCACAAAAGTTTTGCCCTTGAATTCGAACTGTTTCCTCTAGTGAGTGCAGCTGCGCCTGCATTTCACACATCTTTGAGTTTCGGCTGTCAAGCCGCTTCTCGTTATTAGCTACTTGCATGTTACGTAGTTCCAGCTCTTTATTTCTTATTTCGAACTCTCGATCCATTTTCTCTTGTAAATAGCCCAAACCTTCCTCCCTTACACGTTTGGGACACGCCCTGTTGTTTCCATCCTTTCCATAGCCCGCGTTCTAATTTCCTTCCCCTTTTCTTTCTGACCTTCTTTCTGTGGATCCTTGTCATCGCTTGCACAGTTGGCTTTTTCTTCTTCCGCTTTTTCAACGTCCCCTAAATTTTGCAGTAGTTGTTCAAGCTCTGTGAACTGCACTTCTATCCCACTACTTCGCAATTCAAACGCAGCTTTCCTGCGATACTCTTTTTTTATTTTTAAGTAATGGTCTCGACAGGCTCGTCCATCTGGACTGATTCCAGTAAATAAAGGTTTTATTTTATCGGCAATGTCTTGCCACATTAGTGCTCTCTTGTCTGTTCCCTTCCGTGCTTGTAAAATACCGGATGCCGCCATCTCACGACACAACCCAACACTGTGATCTTCCTTCCAATAAAGTCTTTTCTGTATAAGTTGCGTACTTGTTTGTGGTTCCATATTTAGTCTGGAAAGAGTAAAAAAATTGAGGATTTAGGGGATTTTTTTTTTCAAACCTGTACATCTAAAAAAGGACATTCTCTTAATTTATCGACTGAAGATGTGAAATCTAAAAAGACAGCAGTAAATGAAACGAATGACTTGAACTCTAATTACATTTACTCACCGACAATTCAGGAAGCAAGAAGAGATCTCTAACCCTTCCTCGCGTGAGCCCAAGTTGAACTTTTGGCGCGCTTTTGATGGATTTCGATCTAAAAGACTTAGGTGATGCTGTCACGCGCAATAATTGCTATGTAACGTCCTGTTCAAGGAAAACGCTATTTTCTAGAAATAGCGTTGCCAAACTTTGCGACGCAGGTCATTCCCTTAGCCTCGATGTCGATAGCGAGGCCGCTATTGTTTATTTAGCGTCTGCGTCGTAAAACCCCGAGTGCGCAACTTCACTATTGCCTATTTATGGCGCAGTTACCTGCTCATTATAAATGTCTTCTCCTCGCAGTCGGCCTAGTCAAGTGGGTTATGTAACCTGTCGTTGTCCAGCAAATTCTTTAAGGGCTTATTCACCCATTGCTGCTGTCTGAGATCCGTTTGCTTATACTGCTAATGCGCTCTCTATTTTACTACAAACGAGGTTGCATCGATCTATGTTGCGCAAATTTATACTTCATCAATCATTGTGCTGTCTCAGGTGGAGCTTCATGAAAAAGAAACTCACTAATAAACATACATGCAGAATCTGTAGATGCTTCATACCTATACCTCATCATCTGCGTCGTATCTGTAGCAACTCTTATGTGCATGCGAAGTGCAGTAATTTTTAAATTAGGTGCTTTAATCGTAATCGCTCGTGGAAAGGAAGCCTTCCATTCAGTACTCTCAACGATGAATCTTTAATGCTATCTCTCAGCGCCTTAGAGGAACAACCACTATTAAATATGACACTTCTACGAATTTTCAGTTTGCGCATAAAATACCCGGAGATACTTTTATCTGACGAATTTAACTTTAATAAAAACTCATCTAAGTACTATGATATCAACGAATTCCTGAATCGAAAAGTTGATCGTCATTAAGCTTCTTCCATATTTACCTCGCTTCCTTGATAAGACATCATCATGAATTAAGCACCCTTCTAAGTGTAATTAAGTTTAAATTTTAGGTAATAGGAATTTCAGAAACTCGCCTACAGATTCCTTCGACGGTAGCACGTGCATTGACCTAGAAGAATATCGATGTGTTAAAACAAGAACACTAAGTTACGCCGGTAGAACGGCCTTATAGGTTCATAACTTTCTTGTAAATACCAGGAAGGTCCGACACAATCTTTGCCTCCAGAAAGGAAACTACTATGAAACAACCTTCAACAACAATAACAACAACAACAACAACAACAACAAAACAACAAAATTTTATTTTTTCTCCCAAATGCAGCTACCAAAATGAAAAGCAAGCAGAGTGGAAATACAATAAAATAATGAATAAAACACGAACGCCTTTGTTGGAGAAGGGAGACATCCTCACTAGCCTCTGGCTAATAGGATTGAGGAGTCACCCGACTGAGTTGAAGTATCTATTAATACAAAAAGAATTCAAAAACACTGTTTTCGAATAACTTGCGGAAATACTTATAAGTTACCCAGGCGTCAGTCACCGATCAGAAAAACAGGAGCAAAACAAGATGCGAATCTAAGACCTAAAATGAGTCACTAAATTCAACTGCTTAGAAAAAAAAATGGCGATTAATCTATTGAAGAATCGATGTTGCGAGGGACTAGAAGGTAAGGGAATGAAGCAACGGAATAAAAGCAGAGAGCTCGCAGGGTAGAAGCTTAACACAGATGCCATCTATAAGTAGGAGTCAAGAAACAGAATAGGGTCTCAGGCATAGCCATGCTTTGTAGCGATCCGAGGACATTCTCAAACCACGGATTATAAATAGCACTCAAACCAGAATCACCGTTACGCTTACGGCATCATTGAGGATTACAGAATTCACTTGTGTAATAGACTTAATCAAAAATCAGTAAAATCAATGAAGTACAAAAGTAATTCTCTCCTCTGTAACCTCTTTGTTTGATATTGTTTCTCCCATAGGTATCAGTCCTAATAATTGGTAAAAAAAGTTTGGCAGCCTCACTCATGCGCGTCTTTACTGCGGGGAATAATAGGCGTAAAACTTTTCAAACGACCTTGGCAGCTTCATCCAATGCCAGTTATGCATTCATAAGCACATTTTGAATTTGATTTCATCTTCTAATTTTAATAAGGTGTGAAAATGAGTTAGATGTGGGGATCGCCATAGTAAGAGAAGGTAATTATTCTTATAGCATGTTGTTGCAAACTAGATATTCTCTTAAGATTTTTGTTGCAAGTAACGCCCCAGGTAAGACAACCATACGTCATATGTGAGTGAAACAAGCTATAATATAAAGATTTTATTGTGTGCGCATCAACAAAGTATCGGATTTTCAAGAGCAGGCCATTGGCTCTTGACAGTTTTTTTGCTAGTTCGGAGAGATGACATCTCCATGACAGACGTGAATCAAGGACAACACCAAGGTATGTCACTTTGTTAGATAAAAATATTCTCTTATTCATAATTTTTAAGTTAAAGTTGACACTACAGCTTTTGTTTTTAGGACGGAATAAGAGTATTTCTGTTTAGGCAGCGTTTAACGATGGTCTGTTGGCACAAAGCCAGTCTTCAATTTTAGTGATCTCACATCTCATCGATGATTTCATCTTGTTAAGAGGTGAGTTATTAAAGACTATAACGGTATCATTTGCAAAATGCTGCGCAACGCAACTAGATAAGCAACGGTGAAAATCATCTATATATATCAGGAATAATAGGGGACCCAAGAAAGACCCTTTCGGGACTCCGACATTTACAAACGAAGTATTGGAGATTGCGTCATCAACAGCGACACACTGCTTACTTCCATTGAGGTATGATGAGAACCAAGACAGACAAACGCCTCTAACGCTTTATACTTCAAGTTTCTGCAGTAAAATTTTATATTTAACAGTATCAAAGCCTTTTTGCAGATCTAGAAATAAACCAAAAGCAAAGTTCCCACGATCCATTATGTCATATACGTGACTAGTAAGGTTAAGTAAAGCGTGCTCAGTCGAATGTTGCTTGCGGAAACCGAATTGCAGGTCGTATATAAATTGAGATCTTTCAAAAAATTCATAAAGGCGCGTGTAAGTAGCTTTTTCTATGATTTTACTCACGTTGGACAGCAAGGTCGATGGTTACTGCATATGTCTTTGGAACCAGACTTGTATACTGGGATTACTTTAGCAAGTTTCAATGCATCGGGGAAGATTCCTTGCTTGAAAGACTGATTTACTATGAGTGAGATCGGGGCCGCTAGCAACGATGAGCCTATCTTAAGTATTTTGGTTGGAATGCTATATGGCCCAGTCGCTGTAGAAGTAATCAGTGAACTAATAATTTCGAATATTTCAGTTCTGTCCGTTGGCTTAAGGTACAAGCTATCATTCGCACAAGACGGCATGTAAACCCTGAAACTTTTGGGCGCGTTACGTATTCTGGAGTCAATGGACTTGCCTACCGACGAAAAATAGTCGTTAAAGGCATTAGCAATACTCTCAACCTTCACTGAAATATCCGAAAAGAAGTTCGACGAAGAACGAGTGATAACCATAATGGTAATGGTAGCCATAATGGGGAATTTTAACATAAATTTGCTAAATTACGATACATCTACCGCATCAACCGACTGTTATACGTAAGTTACAAGTTATAATCTCCAGCCACTCATTATGCAGCCAAGTAGAGTAACTATTTGGTCACAACCGCTGATAGAATATATATTTATTACCGACATCAAGTACAATTCGGGAAGTCGTTACCCAACCTAACTTGCACTATTTCTGATCACTTCGCGCAGTTCGCTGTCTTTACTAATTACAACCTAAAAGATAAGACGATTACAAGGAAGCCAACTAATGGTCGATCATACAAAGCGTTTAACCAAAACGAATTTACTTAAGAACGTTCTAGCATTGATTGGAAGCATGGAAACCCTGATACTTGAACTCGAAACTTTATAGATAAAACTAATGATATTCTTAACATAATGGCATCCATTTTGAATTAACCGAAGAGGAAGTTAGTGAAAGACATGCATGAGTTAACGAAAGTAAGAGATAAATTTCTGCGGTCGAACATGAAAGGAACCCGGAAAAAATGAGTCTTACGCGAAATACAAGAAGCAGCAAAATTCTGTCGTAACCATGATACGAATAAGTAAAATTGCTTACTATAATAACTATTTTATGCAACATAAGAATAATACTAAACAAGTGTGGAATGGCATTAAATCAATAATCAATATAAACTAGAAGATTCCATTTGCCCCATCAGAGTTACTGGACCAGGGCAACAACTTGATCACGAAGCCATTAATACTGCTGATGCAATAAACGATTATTTTTCTTCGGTAGGGAAACACCTTGATTCTGACATACATAACTTGCCAACAAGTTTTATTACTTATACGCCTTCTTGCATTGATCGAAGTTTATTTTTAAGATCGAGGTAGCGAAAGTTATAACTTCACTGAACGCTTCTACGGCATCCGAACCCAACAGCATTCCTACAAATATTCTAAAAACCGGGTCGTCTTCACTGGCTGCACCGATTTCTATAATTGTTGATCAGTCTTTCAAAGAAGGTTTCTTTCCGAATATATTAAAACTTGCAAAAGTTATACCCGTCTACAAATCTGGTCCCACAGAAAATGCTTTAATTATCTCTTTGCTCTCTAATTTAAGCAAAGTAATCTAGAAAGCGATATACGCGCGGTTTTACAATCATCTAAAATTATTTATGATCAACAATTCGGCTAATCACGCACGTTAGTAAAATATGTGATACGTAGCTTATTTTTGGATTTGCAAAAAGCTTTTGATACCGTTAATCAAAAACTTCTCTTTAAATAGCTGGAAGTATACAGTATTCGTGGAGTTTACCTTTCAAGGTTTTCGTCATAAATTATAGGACGAAAGCAATTCGTTGCTATTGAAGATGACTCGTCTAAGATTTGCCCTATTGATTTTAGTGTTCCACAAGGTTCCGTGTTAGGGCCCCTGCTGTTTTTAGTTTATGTCAACGTTTTTCATAAGTGTTTGTCTTCTAGATTTGCTCAGCATTTTGCGGACGATACTGTTATATCTTTTACATGCTGATCTCCTAAGTTCTTGAAATTACCATAGGCACATGAAATTTCCAAATGTTTGATTGCCTCTGCGCCAACAGATTATCTCTGAAAACTGCCAAAACGATATTCTTTTATACCATCCGGAAAGAAAGGCTCGTTTGAGCAGACTTACTCTAACGATCAAAATCAAGAAATTTATTTATCTTTGAAAGTGAGATACTTAAGCGTTGTACTCGACTCGAGACACTCGTGGAGATTTCATATTTGCGAACTCTCTAAAAAACTATCAACGGCAATCGGACTTCTCTCTATAGTTGGTTATTTTGTTGATGCTGTAACTATCAATCATTATATTCCAATTTGCTTCACACCCACCTTACATACGGTTGTCTTACTTGGAGCATGTCCAGCAAAAATACCCTAAATAGGATTTCAATGCTACAACGGCAAGATATAAGTGTAATAACATTTTCCGATTATTCTGCCCCTACATCAAACTTATGCTCTCAACTGAAGATTATGAAACTAGAAGACGCAATTACATTAAATTTGGCCTTATTCATACGTGACTGGCATTAAAGGAGGCTTCCAAGGACCTTTGACAACTTTTTCAACTTTCACACTTCTTAAGTAAAGACGAGAGCAAGCGAATTGGCAAAACTATCAATACCCATAGCAAGGACTGAACTTATGGCAGTAGAAATAAAAAATCCAAAGGTGCGGTGCTGTAAAACCATCTGAATAACTTTAAGATAAAAATCTCCAATTCAAAACCAACTTTCAGAAAGGAAATTAAAGCGTTGTTGGCAGCAGCGTATGCGCAACTTCAAGTATTTACACTTATTTTATAACTTTTGATTCCTATGTACGATCCTGCATTTCTATGAGGTAGTTTATTGAAATATTTGGTGTTGGATGGAATATCTTTGGCAACAAGTTTTAGTAGTGATTTATTATTATATATTTTGATGAAAGTATGGTGTTACCTCCATTGGCAAGCCTTGTAAAGTCGCTGCATATATCATTTTCGAACGAATGTACTCACCTCATAACTTTCGATATCCTTTACGCATCGAGCACTTCCATTGAGTGCCTAATATGATTGTTTGATGATTAATGTTGTGATGGAGTAGTGCAATTATTTTATGTTATCTGTCTTTCGATCGAAGTATCGCAAGATATTTTGTATCAGCGTAAGCATCAATATGAGTTGGCAAGCATCAGTATGAGTCGCTACCTAGAAAGACTATAAACTCATTAGCTGTACCCTAAATGAGACAGCACTCTCATTGTGTGTGTAAAATATAAACGCGAACTCAGATTTTGGTGGCACTCTCAATCCTATTAGCCATGAGGCGTAGAGCATGCCTCCATCTTCAGAAGAAGCACTTACGCTTTCGGTTTTCACTTCAAGTTCATTCTTCTTTTTTTTTTTCTTTTATTTTCACGTTTGATTTGTTTATTAACGGTATTTCTGCAGAAAAAAGATCTTGTCGTTGTTGTTGATGTTGTTCTTGATATGCAGAAGACCTGCATTACCCTTGGCTTAGCTCGAGGATGCAAACAGCATTTGTTGAGTTGCGAAGAGAATCTGAAGTCCGGCAAAACAAAAACAGTGGCTCGAAGTTTGCAACACGCATTTTTTGCTTAGCACGTGTTTCACGAACACAGTTTTCATTGAAAAACTTGTCACAGAGCACGAGCTCCTTAAGTTTGCAATGCTGAATCGACTGGATGTTGCCCTCACCAGCATGGCTGCTTAGAGTATACCTTGATGGTCAATATTGCTCCAGCAAGAAAGTGAATTCGCTTTCCGTGACTGTCTGCGGCGCCTCCTTCCTTGCAAACAAGCGTCAAGACAAGCGCTGGATCACCTATAAGCGATGTCCGCCCCACTCGTCCACAACCCCAATAGGAGTGGGCCGTTGGGGTTGTCTAGCTCACGTCGGCTAAAACTACGGCTACCGAGGAACTAAAACAATCATGGCGAAGGGTTCCGCGCCGGAAGAGGTCGTTGAAGTAATACATTTACGCAGTGATGATCAGTGCTTATCTGATCAAAAGGTTCAGTCAGAAGATGAATTCAGTGAAGCTACCTCCGTGGTTCTTGTTGAAAACCCTTTGTATGACGATGTCAAAGTTATAAGCTTGGAGAAGAGTGGCACATCACGTACAAAACGAGTTGTCCGCCACTATCGTCGCAGCAAAGTATCTAGTTCAGATTCAGAAGAGGATTGTGTCATTGATCGTGTAATTCACAGAAAGTTCAAGGCTTCCAACTCTGAAATTTTGAATACTACTCATGGTGGAAAGAGAGATAGAGAGAACGGATTAACTGAAGGAGAAAGCAGCATTAGTCGTGTTGTAGTTAATTCAGCTGCCCCTCGTGTTACCAAAAGCCATGTTGCAAGTGTTTGCAATAAATTTGACAAAACAGAGGCTGAGCTTGTGTCAGAAGGTGTTTTGAGTATTGAAAATTATTTCAACGATTCCATGTGTCATAAAATTGAAAAGAAGCTTGATGCAATGTGTGAAAAAGCTAAATGTGGTCTATATAAGCCAAAGACATACGATCGGGCCCCATTGCGGAATAAGTACTTTTTCGGTGAAGGCTATACTTATGGCAAGCAGCTTCTTCAAAAAGGTCCAGGCAGCGAACGTCTTTACAGGAAAGGAGATGTTGACGAAATTCCAACTTGGGTTTCAAAGCACATAATCTCCAGAATTGTCAAGGACAATATTGTGCCTCCTAACTGGATTAACAGCTGTGTAATCAATGAATATTTTCCTGGTGGATGCATTGTCTCCCACATTGATCCTGTTCACATCTTTGATAGGCCAATAATATCAATCAACTTTAATAGCAGCACTTTCCTTTGTTTTGGTGTAAAATTTTCCTTCAACCCAATTCGTACAACTGAGCCAGTCCTAGCAGTTCCACTACACAGGGGTCAGCTTACTAAAATTAGGTATGTCGGCTTTTTAACCCTCTCAATATTTTCAGAATGGTTGTTATCCTACCACCGGCAATATAGAATTTACCTTGTTTCTGTTAGGTTCAGCTTAGTGCTTTGTTTTGCTTAGAGTGAGTCTTGTATTTCAACATATATAGAATTAGTCTGTAGTAATTGGTTACATGAGTAATGGTAAATATGTTTAAATTTTGGTTTATAAAATAATCATGTTTTTAAAAAATTCCGTACTTCGTTCTTTCCTTAGCAGTGATTTGCTTGGCTTAATTTGCGGAGGTTTGTTTTATTTTCTTGTAGCGGTTATGCAGCTGACAATATAACACACTGCATACGGCCACAAGACATAACAGAAAGGCGGTGTGTTATGATATTGAGAAGGTTGGTGCAGATGGTCTATGTTGTTGTTACTCATGTATAAATATCTGTATATATGCTAAATATACATGTGTATAGATATATACATATATATATATATATATATATATATATATATATATATGTACCAAATCATACGATGCTGC
The DNA here is from genome assembly GCA_003687565.2 of Craspedacusta sowerbii. Lineage (NCBI taxonomy): Eukaryota > Metazoa > Cnidaria > Hydrozoa > Limnomedusae > Olindiidae > Craspedacusta > Craspedacusta sowerbii. The sequence goes on from QQSS02197054.1 coordinate 12,376, forward strand.
CACACTAGCCACAGTGCATAATGGCATATACTTGAAGGATATCTATGAAATTCCAGAGATCTTGAGATTGAATTCTAAGATCTGAACTTGACTGGATGTTTCTAAAAATTAGAGTGTTTCTGGGAAATCTGGTTA
>QQSS02197065.1:0-12509 GCA_003687565.2 Craspedacusta sowerbii
CATATTCCTCGGGTTGGATTAGGGTGTTACAAGTTAGTTGGAAAAGATGTGAAGCATTCAGTTGCTGCAGCGATTTCTTTTGGATATCGCCTTTTTGATACTGCTGCCTACTATGGAAATGAAAAGGATGTAGGTTCTGCCCTTAGAGAGTCAGGTTTGGATAGAAAGGATTTTTATGTTGTAACAAAGCTATGGCATGCAGATCATGGATTGAATGAGTCAAAAGCTGCTATTCAGAAAAGTTTGGAGAACCTAGGCCTCAGTTATATTGATTTATATTTAGTGCACGGCCCATCCGCAGGTAGAAATATTCCTTCATGGATGGGAATACTGGAAATGAAAGATAGAGGATACATAAGAAGTGCTGGTGTGTCAAATTTTAATGTTCACCATTTGCAGCCTATTAAAGACATGGGTTTGGAAATGCCTGTAGTGAATCAGATTGAGCTCCATCCTTGGCTACAGCAGAGAGAAGTTGTTAAGTTTTGTGAAGCGAATGGAATCGTAATGATGGCATTCTGTCCTCTTGCTAGGGCAAGCTGGGCTTCAGCAGATCCGAACGGTGGACTCCAGGCCGTATGTCAAAAATATGGTAGGAGTCCACCTCAAGTTTTACTCAGGTGGGCCATCCAAAAGAACTTTATTGTGATTCCAAAATCAACTCAACTGCATCATATCAAGGAAAACATGGATTTGTTTGACTTTGAATTAGATGATACAGCTTTAAGTCTGCTGGATGATTTAGATTGTGGGCTTAGAGTATCAAATGATTCTATACTCAGTCCTTGGTTAGGATGATTTTTATGAAGTAGTTTCTGTTAAATCTGTTGATTTCCTTATGAAAACCTGCAACCCATTGCCTATTTAAGGTATAATTCTGGTGGAACATGTGTTAATAATCGATGGCATGGAAATCGTCGTAAAGCGTGTTAGTGAATGCCGCATGTGGATCATTTGAGTAAGTTGCACGTAGTTTACAAGAAAATTAACTTACGAAGATGCTTTCGTTGTATTTTTGTTTGCTTATTTTTTTACCTTTTTTATAGTTGATATGTCTTTGGAAAGCTTTTCGACTTGAGGATGATTCGTCATGCTTGCGTCACTGGAGTAAGACCAGGAAATTTGTGCACGGTGTTTACAGGCGTACAGTTCTATCAGGGTTCAACTGTGTGTTTTCTGCTCACTATTAGTCGTGTTGAAAAAGGCAATGGAAAACCAAAGGAAGGCGGACGAAGCCGTAACGAGATCTAAGTTATCAGATCGGATAGTTAAGGAAATTCGAGGCATTAAGCACTGCGTTAAAATATTTATTAGGGACTTCAAACAGATGCGGTGAAGGGTGCGTTTTGAATTTAAGCAGTGTTGCCGAAATCAATTTTCTGTTTGGAAGCATGCAAGAGATAATTGAAGTGAGTCATTTTCTTTAGTAGCTTTTGCGCGAAGGTCTTTGTCAAGACGTTTGTCATCTTCATCTGACATCATGCCGCAGTATCTCAAAAAGGAAATCCGTAGTGAAAACACCTTCAAGCTTCTGTACCATAATGAGCATGGTCCTCAAATTCCTTTCGTCTTAAAATTCTCGATTAGGGTTTTAGGCACCAGCTAACGCTTTCCACGGATTTTTTCTCCGCGCCCGATTGAAGGGGTTTGAATTAATTCTTTACGCATGTATCGAAAAGCTACTGCTGGCCGGCCCATAGCTTCCAACAGCAACAGTGACCAGACTTTATTTTTGATCGTATCCGAAGATTCAATAAAGTTCCAACACAACTGCATTTATAGGAGTAAGAGACATCCTCTGTTGAGCATGCAGCCCTGTTCCAGTCTCTGATATGTTATTACATTGTAATGCAAGATAAGTGAAGAAGTTAAACTAAAAAGTATTAAAACGCATGCAAAAATAATGTTGGAAAAATGAGAGTTTAGTGAAAAATCATCTGTTGAAGGATCTGTAGTAATTTGAAGACGAGATTCTCATTTGTTATCATAGTCGTCATCAACAGCGGTAAATTAGACCACCAAAGAGTCGTTTGTACAGGATGCTCATTAGGGTGTCCCAGATTTTAATCAAAATAAAGAGATCACGGGGTGCGCAGTTTTTCCCCGTTTCTACAAGTCCGCTTACTCATAATATAACAAAGAAATTGCTCTAGATAAGCAAAACGACATAGATGTAAAAACTGAATTTTTCTACTTTTTGGGAGATAGCGGTCTTACCAGCACACAATACACTGATTCTTGAATAATAAAAAAAAAGTTGTAATGGACATCGATTTTTTCATGAAAATACGTAAGCTACGAAATCTTTAACTATTTCTTTGGATTTTTCTTATTGAACTTCTTCCTCGAGTTCCTGGCAACAAGCAAAAGATTTTGCTTCATTTGCTCTGATTTCTGACCGGACACAAAATCCTTAATCAGCCGTACATTTCTCTCGGCAAAGCCGTTTATACATACCATCTTTCGGGCAAACATTCTAAAGCTTTCTAAAGTTTCAACAACCTCCCCATTCACCTACTTCGCCTCCTCACCATCAGGAACACCTGCAGCTTCAAGTGGAATATATCTTTCACTCCGAACTAGGTCCGAGGCCTGGTTCCATTTAAAATGTTGGGCAGCTGGAGCTTTCCAAGACGAAAGTTATTGGGTTTCTCAAACGCCATAAGCTTGTTCATAATTATATCCTTCTCCTCCACTTATAATTATATCCACTCCTCCACAAAGTAAGCGAAATCAGCTGTTCCAAGAGATGCAAAGTGTGTCGCTGCATACTTTTACGTAGTTCCACTCCTAGCTTGGGGCATGCCTCCTTGATGTGCAATCCTTGCTTAAACGCATCCTAATCATTGGAAGGAGCCTTCATTATAATGGAGGATTTGAGAAGCCATGGTACGTAACTGATGGAGATAAGAAACGATTCCTTCTTAGCCATGTCTCTTTCTCCTCTTCATTCATGATATTAGTTATGTCGCTTGTTAGTTGAAGCGGCTGGAATATAGATCCCGTCGGCCATGAATCTGGCCTCATGGCAGGCCCCCAGGCTGATGAAAGGACCCGGGCACATCTCTACACAGAAAGTAGATATGAAGCTCGCAAAGTTTCCTGTAGTCACTCCTTCCAAAAACGCCTGAACATAGAGCATGGAATCTATATTACATAGCACCGTTTGCAGTTTCGTGCAAAGGAGATCCAGTTTCGAGTGAATCCCAGTTAATTTGGAAATGTTCTCCAAAATGTCAGCTTCATTCTTGATGGTTGGCCAAATTTTTTTGTAGTTCTAAATACGGCCCCTTTGCTTTTTCTCCTGTCAACGCCTCCATGAAGTGTGTCATGTGTACCTCTATCACATGCCTTCTACAAATGAGCCATAGAAGAGGGGCAGATAGAATGGTTGAAAGAAACCGAATCAAACCAGCAATCCTCCCGGTATTTGAGCTCGTTGTAACACAACATACAGCAAACACTTGTTCTGCTGCTTCGTAGAATTCAAGTAGTTGAAGAATTACTTCAACTTGATTGACCCTTTTGAGCTTGCATCTTGTACAACACCAAGCAGAACATCGGCATCCCCTCCAAATCTGGTGAGGTAACGCTGACAGCGATTCTTTAAACTTTTACTGTGATGTGCAGAACTTCTTCAAGTTACTTCACTTGCTTTTCATCAAATGGATCCAAAGCCTTTTTCCGTTCAAAGTCTCCTTCCATGAACTTCTCCCAATTCTTAAATCCTTCGGAATCTCTTCCGATGAACAGGAGACCTTGAGACTGCAACATCATGTAGATCTACCCCGGCTATGTTGCGGATGGCAACTACAATTGATGAAATAAAATAAAAAATTAGCATTTCACCTTGGAGTTTTGAGGAACTGCATGCATCCTAAAATATTTCCATTGCTTGGAAGCTGGTTGGTTGGCAACTAAGTAGATGCGGTGATCTCCTTGGGCTGAAAGAAATTTCTCTTTTTGCCTCCTCTTTCCTCCAAGATCATGACGTTGCTTCGTATCTGCCGTTTTACACCGCAATCTGAAAGGACAAATGAGCCATAGAAGAGGGGCAGATAGAATGGTTGAAAGAAACCGAATCAAACCAGCAATCCTCCCGGTATTTGAGCTCGTTGTAACACAACATACAGCAAACACTTGTTCTGCTGCTTCGTAGAATTCAAGTAGTTGAAGAATTACTTCAACTTGATTGACCCTTTTGAGCTTGCATCTTGTACAACACCAAGCAGAACATCGGCATCCCCTCCAAATCTGGTGAGGTAACGCTGACAGCGATTCTTTAAACTTTTACTGTGATGTGCAGAACTTCTTCAAGTTACTTCACTTGCTTTTCATCAAATGGATCCAAAGCCTTTTTCCGTTCAAAGTCTCCTTCCATGAACTTCTCCCAATTCTTAAATCCTTCGGAATCTCTTCCGATGAACAGGAGACCTTGAGACTGCAACATCATGTAGATCTACCCCGGCTATGTTGCGGATGGCAACTACAATTGATGAAATAAAATAAAAAATTAGCATTTCACCTTGGAGTTTTGAGGAACTGCATGCATCCTAAAATATTTCCATTGCTTGGAAGCTGGTTGGTTGGCAACTAAGTAGATGCGGTGATCTCCTTGGGCTGAAAGAAATTTCACTTTTTGCCTCCTCTTTCCTCCAAGATCATGACGTTGCTTCGTATCTGCCGTTTTACACCGCAATCTGAAAGGACTTTTCCACAGTCCAAGGTGACCGTTGTTTACCAACACAAGAGAAAAGCTGGAATACCAATGACGGGCCACTGGTACTCCACTCGAGCTTGTTTCCGAACTGCAAGCCATTAAGTACACGGCGGAATGCGCATTACAAACATGACCATGTTTATGTAGCACCATAAGTTGCTGAACATCCTCAATTACATAGCACGATAGCTTACATAACCCTGGTTACATGCCCTTAGTCCTTGTACTTATTGTAGGTTTATATTTATCTTGATCATCGGTTTCTTTCAAGTAAAATTTTTGATCGTGTTTGTTGTTGCCTTACTTCTTCATTGAAAACCACCGATATGTAGCCATTATGCTCAGAACGTACATTATTTGGTCGATGAGGACTTTTGACTATGTGATAGAATTAATTTCACCCAAACAAATGATGCAACTGACGTTAGATGACTCTTATGCGAATTATCGTTTATTAAAAAATGCAGACAGCCGACTGTAAACATGTCTTTCGTATATACTCCTTTTCGAAAATCATCGTCAGTTATAGTAGCAAATTGTGCAAAGTGATCGGAAGACTCTTACGGTACAAGTTAAGCTTCCTCTCACAGCGTTACGCTGAATATCACTAGTGTAAAATGTCAACTGTAAGTTGTTCGGAAAATTCGGAACGCGATTTTTATTCGACTGGGCAGTAGAATTAGCGTAGAAATATAGCTCTTGTAGGTTAAAAGGAGCTAATAAGTCATAAAAGAGAGAGGGGTGCTGTTGACGTGTCAGAGTTTAGTAAATTAATACTGAACTCGGCGATGAAAGCTTTCAATGTATTTTCGCGCAGGTCTTCGTCGATCTGATCTGCATATTGGATATTGCTCTGTCCAGCTGCAACGAATCGCCTTTCTTTCCTCTCTTGGTGCTAGCACATTGATCTGCGATCCCCTCACCCATTGAACGCATGGATTCTTGCGTTCCCGTAAAAATCAGCCGCTCAAGATCACCGGATGTCCCCCCAATGTGCTAGTATCTGCACAAAACTGTTGACTGCCTCTCCAACTGGAGAACACATCTTACACCTCTTGGTCATAGACAAAGCCTAGGCTTCAAGTAACCGCATCTGGTTGCCGCTCCTACCGTCAAGAGCTTTCAATTTATTTCAGAACTACTGTAGGCAGCGGACTTGATCACGAAGTTTTTTTTTAAATTCCCTAACCCGGGTCACATTTCTTTTCTCTCACGATCCCAGGCGCGAATTTTAGGGAGCATCACCATGAAAATCTGGGTCACTGCATATTCATTGACCATGATCAAAACGTATCAGGTCTCGTCGCTCTCAACAGCTAAAGAAAGACATGCATGTTCCGGAGGTGTTGAGTGGTCAAGTCCCTAACTATGTAAAGTTGACCCAATGCATATAAAATGCTTGGCTAGACCATCCTCATTAGTCTGCCAAACGAGGGTGAGCCAAGTAGAAGCCAAAAACAAAACTGCCAATTTTTCGTAATATGAAGTTTTACAACACGAAAAGAAGGAGAAAACATCACAAAGATCGCAAGCTTCACCCTTCGAAAGGAATTGACAATAACATGGCAAACCTCTGCTTCAGCACGAAAGAACTTCCGTAGCGTTACTTCTTAAGATGTATTTCAAGAACAGCTGTCAATGAGTATACCGAAACGAAGAATATAAATAGCAATAGGAGTAAACAAAAATAAATAAAAAGCCAATTTGACGTAACATAACGCGTCAGACTTTAAAACAATCTCGAATTGACAAAACCATACGAAAAATTTCCCATCAGGAGCTTAGCCAAACACTGCAGTGCAATGCTCTACAGCTTAGAATTACACTTAAAGATAAGAGTGATCACCCTTTAACTATAAAACAAAATTTAAGCAGAAAATTAAAAAAAGCATCGCCGAATTCGGTGAACAAGTAGAGTGAAATAAACTTTCCACAAGACACGAACAACTAACGAGATCACACCAAAGGTCTTCAACCTCAAAATTACGCACATGCAAACAAACGCTAACTCAACGAAACACAATTCCTACCTACTTACATCTGCTGAGACAATCATCAAATACGAAAGAAGATGGCAAACCATTGAGCGACATCCGCGTTGGTGGCCCCGCAGAGAGTCGGGAGAAACTTCATAGGGTGTTAGCGGTAGTAGTTGGATCAGAAATATCACGAAGTAGAGCGCTACCACCTCAACGACACAACTGATCAGATCAGTGCATTGAGGCAAGCAGTATCAGCGTGCGCACAATAGCCAAAACACTATAAGTTCGCGATTCAATCGAGCGTCCACAATCGACACGTGGAGGAATTCACTTGGACTTACTCGTCTTTCTCGTTCGCAAACAACAAGTAAATCAAAGGAGCGTTCTCTAGCAAAGCGACTATGGAGTAGGCAGTGATTCCACTTCGACGGACGCAAGTGAAGCTCCATCAACAACCACAAAACTCAACGTCAATACGTCCGCGAAACAAGCAGTAGCACGCTTTTGTGTAACAGAAGTTCTCCATACCATCTAGTCGAAACAATACAGCGTGATGGCAAAACCTTCGCTTGATCTGAGACCATACGGCGATTCATAGACACAACTGACGGTAGACAACTAAGTCGAAGTGCAAAAGGAAGCTCCGATAGCAAGTGAATTTCAATTTAGTAAAAATGGCAAAAGGGGACTTTTAAGGATGTACATTACGTGCTGAAGTCAACCGGTGGAATGCTGTAAAACTGGTATGTTCTGGGCTGCAAAGGAAAGTAGCCTAGGTCGGGAATATGAGCCATGGCGTTCCGGATGATGTCACTCATGGGAACGGCTCTAACAAGGGCGTGCTGCACACTCAAACTGCTAAGAAAAGGAGCAACAACATTTTCCATCTGAGCTCCTCCGGAGACCGCAGGCCTTTCGTCAGTAGGGGCGTTCTCGACTTTCAAGGCCCTAGATCGCTTCGGCTTAGGTTCTCTCGCCACTGTGGCACTTGCATTTGAATGGAGCTTGTCCATGTGCACTTTCATGTTGAACTTCGTGCCGAACATTTTCCCACAGAGATCACACTTGAAACGCTTGATACCTAGGTGCGTAGTTCGCTCGTGATTTTTTAGTGTCGTGGACCGCTGAAATGTCTTGTCACAGACTTGACATTTGAACTTTGATCCTTCACCGCCATTATGGATGAACATATGCTCCCGCAACTCGTACTGATAAGCAAACGCCTTCGAGCACTGGTTGCACCTTACCTTTCTTTCCTTGTGTTTCTTGTGAACGTGGGCGTTCATATTCGAATAGTGATTAAACATCTTACCGCAGAACTCGCAAGGGTAGTGCAACCGCTCACCATCCGGCCCAACATTTGTCTTGCGCTTAAACGTGTCGCCGGGCCAACTCAAATGAAACTGCATATGACGCTTCACTTGGGCAATATTTGAGAACGGGCGCTTACAAATGTCGCACTCCACCTTCTTCTCCTGGTGAGTCAGCAAGTGTTTATTCAGGGCACCACGATCCTTATACGCCTTTTTACAGAAATCGCACGAAAACGGCCGATTATCACTGTGCGCCTTCATATGCTCTTTCAGATTGTATCTGCAATATGGAAAGTCAGAACTCTGACCTCTTCATTAAAAACCTACAATAACGATATACCCACGACAAACCATAATAAGCTTCATAACTAACCCATATTTATAATAAATAAATACTTTTCAAGAAAAGGACCTAACACGACATCAAACCGAAGAGCAGCTACAACAACAACTTCCGATTGAGGCTTCCGAAACTTCCACCAATAACCCATTAAAACACCAGATAAAGTTTTATTGTGCCACGATGACTTCGACAACCGCTAGAATCTGATGGTACCTTCCGATGAACTTTTTGTCGCAAACGTCACATTGGAACTTCTTCTCCATGGAATGCTTCCTAAGATGGCCGCGCATGTTGTTGCGGAACTTGAACTTCTTGCTGCAAACGGGACAGGAGTACTCATACTGCTTGTTGTGCTTGTCCATGTGGTGCTTCAAGAAGTGGGTGCTCTTGAAAGTCTTCATGCAGATCTGACAGGTATGGTTGTTATTGTGAGTAAGAAGATGCTACAAAACGAAGAAGCTAATTTCTAAGAACGAAGCAATCTTGCGCAAAACAAAATGACCCAAGACAGTTGTCCCAGGCGCCCGCAATTCATACTGAAACCAAATAACCAGTGACCTAAATTGAGGTCCTACAAAGGAATAGTAGCTGCACAAAATGTACATACATATTGCAACTTCATAGTGCAAAAGGCTTCTTGCTTTTCTATAGCTAGGCGCCTGTAAGTCAACTTTCCCCAATTCTTGCTGTCTAAAACCCCACCATAAGTCAAAAGCACAAAATGGACAAAGGACCCACCGAATGAAAAAGAGCATAAGCAGGTATCCTCTACTCACCTTCATCAGGTTTTGTTCAGAGGACAATGAACGATCACAGACCATGCATCTTAGCTTAACACATCGGAAGTTTGCCTTCGGTAGATCTTCATCTTCAGAAATAGCGGCACCATCATATGGCTCATCTGTTTCTTCATGGTCTTCATTCATCTTTTCAGATGTAGCATTGGGTTCAACAGCAGTTTTCATTCTCGTTTTACCTCTTGAGGCTGACAAAACAACAGCGAAGCACGGGATATATTTCAAGACAACATTAATTCAAGCAAACTATGAACAGACTCAACTCAGCATAACGTGCAGCATGTTATGAAAGTATGTCATTACATACTTTTAATTCATCAGAGCGTTAAGGTATAGAATATGAGGACTCCATTCCGCATTTCTGCCCTCTGCCTGCTCTAATGCACATTTACGTTTACAATTGGCAAAATAAACTTTGTTGCGCAGAGGAAGCCGATCTTTGCAACAAACAAACAAAAACAAATTGCTAAGGTTGAGGCACAGCTATATATTGCTTACAGTATACACAGACGGAACAGCATTTACAGCAACAAGTTGCAAAACTCACACAGAAATTAGTTTTGCAGCTCTAATGTGCAGTAAAAACAAAAATAATAAAAAAACAAACCTAACCTTGAACTTTATCAGCCTTCACTGTTCTATCGCTCAGAGTCTTTATGTGCATTTGCTTCCTTGAAGCTGGCGAAGAGATGCCTGCTGCAGATTTAAGCATAGTGGATAGACGCTTATGCACTACGCCAGACTTAGTTGCATCAAGGGTTCGTTTCTGTACTTTGCGTCTGTCAATAGCTTTCTTAAAGAGATTGCATTTACTTGACCCTTTAACTTTCTTGTCATCCACAATGTTGCTCAGTGTATCATCAACTAAACTGTCATTGCAGCTTCTGAATACATCTTTGCTGCAATGGCTTTCCGCCTCATGAGCCGTAACAGCTTTCACCAAGGATGGATCACCTAAAGCTGTAGCAGTGCCTAATGGCAGAGTATCAGGAATTTCTACCACACACTTGGGTACAGAGGAATGTATCTTTGTCAACGATGCACAACCTATCAAACTGCTTGACAACGCGTGTTCCTGGTTTTGTGCTACATAATCAACTTTATCAAAGTGTGCTTGATCTTTGAGCAAATCTTTGCATGATTCCTTTGGTGACCTGCTTGCAGCTGGTTCAGGCAAAAGAAGAACATTAAATTCTTCATGAGGACTCGCATTTTCAACATGGGCAGTCTCCTTGCAAAAATATGGATGCGCTCCAGAAGTGTCCTAAAGAGATATTTAAATTTGCTATGATTCAGACTAATATCTAACTGAAGATTTCACAATTTTAATGAAATATTTGATATAACATTATAAATGCATAGGATTGCAGACCTCACTTTGTCATCATAGTATAACTATACTGCAAAATGGCTAACACACACAGTAGAATATAATTCCTATATACAGAACAACTGCTCAATATATTCTCATATGCAAGCATTTAAGATCTACATTGGCATTTCAAAGAATAGCAATGACTATACCCTAATTAATCCTAGCACATAAACTAAAGAGAATTTCGATTACAGAGCAGCATGATCTTGAGCGCCCTGTCAAGCTTCATTTGGCCATTACATGAGCGTAGATCAAGCCAAATATGGATATGAGATTTATATGTGTTCCTATCTGTTGCAAACTTTAAAGGCACTCTTGTTAAATCTGATTGAGTTGGGAAAGATGTAAGAAACTATTCTGAAACTCTTGTGAAATCCAAATAAACAAAGTGTACTGGAGATCATGTAGTAGCTCATGCCAAACCATTTTGAATCTTTCAGGACACCCACCACACACTCGGAGGCTGATCCAAACTACCAAACTATCTCCAACTGCTACAGCAATTTAGAAACATTGGGTTGGTACACAGTGCTTCGTGGTTATAATCTTCTAGCAGACCAAACATGTGGCACATGCATAAGTCGCACATATTTTTTTATACTGAGTCTGCAGCTACTGATTAAAACGGATGTCATTCTTTTTATGAACTTAAATTTGATATGATAACTATGTTCATTCAATCAGCCAGCTACCAAAAAATAATACCTAACGTAACTGGCATGTCACTATAATTTCATACGACATATGAACAAAGAAAACACATACTTCCTACTCTTTTTGGTCAACACTAAGCCAAAGAACTGTCTAGTTAATAAAAATTTTAATATAAGCAACACTACCGTTGAAACTAGCTCTGCCTGCATTGATTGCACGTGGCTTCCATAAGCTAAGGATGGAACAGATGATACCATGGACTTATCCAGTGTGACATTCAAAGGCTGACTAGGGAGTATTGCCGAGTCAACGCTGATTGTTGCATTCGAAGTTTGGCTAGCGTCAGTCCCGCTTGTGATCAAGACTTTTCCAGATCCCTCTGTACTCAGAAACGGAAGCTGAATCATTTTAGGGAAGTCGAGTCCTTGAAAACTTTGGTTGCCATTTGTAGTTAACATGCAATCCACAGAACTTGGTGATATCTCAAGGTCAGCAGCCCTTCCTTCAAAGGAAGTAAATGGGGCGGCGACATCTTGAGTTTCTCGCAAAGATGACAACTTAGCATTGCCAGCTGACTGCAAAAATGGATCTTGTAGAAATGAAGAATGCTTAGACCAGAAGTCCTGCAGCAGCTTTTCACAGTACACCAAAGAACTTTCAGCCCTCCATGAGTCTTTCCATGATACCAGATAAAAGCGCCGACCATCCTAAACAAGAAATTTAACAAAATGTATGCATGTAACGGTCAGCAAGCATCATGAACTCATCGAACAGCTTAGTCACCAGAGTTGAGCATTACTTAAGCCAAACTCCACAACAAGATATGACCAACAAGGAAAGACGCCTCATAACAGAAGTCTTCAAATTGATCACACGTTTCTGCCAAGGAAATTTAAGGAACACGCTCTTTAGGTAAAGACTACTTCCAGCACGAGTTGGTGTTCTTCCAACAAATTCGATGCGAGTAAGCGCTTCTTACAGGCCCAAGATTGCATGCTTTAAGTTCAGCAATGTCTTCAGGCCTAACGAATTCTAGCAAATCCCAGCGCCGCCCTTCTGGAAAAGTAAGAAACTCGGGTCGTAACTCGCTCTGTGCAATCGGTCTTGGCAACTTCAATGTTTCACATTCCGCCATACTTCAACCAATAGCAAGGCTATCGAAGCAGTTAACCCTCCCGTTTTACATGCTTCTGAGGTGTCTGCACTGCGTGTACAGCCGCGAAGCTGCCAGTACCTCCCGTTCGATCGGATCCTGCACTTTATACAGACCTACTAGTAACGGACGTGGAGGTTAGCAAATTTTCTGTGTCCAGTGGAAATTTTTA
>QQSS02197076.1:0-132405 GCA_003687565.2 Craspedacusta sowerbii
ACCGCATACACGAACACGACGCCATACGCGATCCCAGCCGCTGCCCGGACCTCAGACCCATGCCCATCCCCACCCCCAACCCCAACCCCAACCCCTATTGGGCTATCACTGCTAAGAGCTTTAACTTTTGATTAATCAACTAATGAATAATGCCTAATTGGTTGATTAACTGCCTTTTCAAAGTCAGATTTGATGAACTTCTCATTGAGTAGCAGCTTAATTTTTGCATGATCATTTTTGCATGATCATCTCCTCCAGCATTAAGCATAGCCTCTAGCTTAAATATTAATGTAAGCTAGATTATATATTCTATAAGGAGAACAAATAATTAATGCTGTAAAATCCTGTTCCTTTGATTGAATATCTAAAACTAGGTTGTTCGAACTGAGGTCTGTGGTTATGGTTGAGTTTGATGAGCTGTCTGCATAAAATGTAAATTTTACGTAAAATTGGATTGGTAAATTCATAAATTTCCTTGAAAAAATTCTAGGAGTACTTGGACATCATTTTTAGGACCTTCGAGAGATCAAATCTTCTAGAGAAGAAACGTTTCTTCTACCAAAAAGATGGCTGCTCTGTCCAACTCGAAGTCATCAAGGACAAAGTCATCATGACTTGCCTCTAAGCCGACGCCGTCGTTCGCAGTTTTTAGTGGATGTCTAATTACAAGAACTAAAATGCAGTCTAGTAGTATAAAGTGCGTAAGCTGGAGACGATGCTGTACTTGGCGTGGCGATAGATCGTGAAAATAGAGATGGGGAGGATCGAGAAGAGCGATTTTGAGCAATTGAAGAGCAATACGGGGCTATACAAAATCATCCTCCAAGGGTTCTCAGACTTTGAGGAGCTTTATGAGATCGAGCCAGAGATTTTGGGCGATGAGAGCTAAACTGTGCTCTTCAACAATTTGACCGAAAAGGAAACTCTCCATAACTCACTCACTTAGATAACACAGAGTTTAAATAACTGCAAATAATTGTTTAAGATAAGGCAGTAACTCCAGCAGCTCAAGGATCAAAACGACTAACTCCTTCGTAAGAAAAGCGGGCTGATGAATGAGCTGTAAGGCCTCTGCGTAGTCCTGAAATAATTGAAAAAGTAAGCCGAGCAATAGAGTCAGTCTGCAGAACTTGAGTAAAAAGACGAGAACAAAGAAAAATTCGAGCATGCGTTCAATGAATACGGGAAAGTCTGCAAGGAATTGTAGCTTATCGATAGCTTCATAAATATCTCCTCCCAAAATTAACAGATTTTATAGTTACAAATAGAATCTGCTGAATTAAAATCTAGGGCTGAAAAATACCAACTTTTCATCGAACAAATCCAGCCCCTCATGAGCCTATTCTACCAGCTGGGATTGGATGGCACTCTCTCCCAAAATTTTGTCGATCTGGCCACTATCATGAATGATAATTGAATCATTTGAAGTTATTTATAAAAATTTGACATCGAGTCAGTCCACTGCCCTTCACCTTGTACTTCTTGTTGTTTGATAGCACCTGGTTTATCACTTCTTTGATTCTGGCTCGACGCTATAAGCTTGCTACTGAAGGGTGCTGAACTTCGCAGAGATAGCAGAGGGCCTCAAGACAGGTCCTGGTCTCGATCTAATCACCTTGAAGGGGGAGGGTGGAGAGCAAGGTAGGGACGAACTGATCATAAGGCAGCGGAGGTAGACAGACGATTATGCATCTACATATAGATGCAATGGCGTTGTCTTTAGCCAAAGGCGATATCGAATTTTCCCAGATAGTCTTAAGCAGGAGGAGCACGGAGTTGATGCGAGGCTTCATGCTCTCAGCGTTGCCCTGCATCATCATTCCCAGGCAGAATGCAATGTTTTGATTCAAGTCTTGCTAGTTCATCTCGTTTACCATGTTTGCCATCAGCCTTAGCAAGGCCTATTAATGCTAAACTAAAGCCTATCCGTGGTGTTTGAAGCACTGTGCCAAACAACCTATGATTTGGATGTTATCGTTGATATCTCTATCCGGGTCAGTGTAGAGCATCATCAGCGGATATAACTTCGCCAAAGCCGGTGAGAACGCGTGTTTATAGACCTTAGTTAACCGTGGTATCAGATCGGTGAGACTCTAGAACACGCTTAGGTCGGTATCCTCTTCCTAGTCCTCGTCAGGAGTAAGTTCTTTCTCTATGAACTAAGCGATTACATCCAGGTGATCTTTCAGCAGGCAAGGCCCAACTAGTTTAAGCATCAACACGAGCGAGTCTATCACTGTCATCTTTTCTTCGGAGTTCTAGCTCTCAAGCAAAGGCTAAATGGTTGGCAAGTAGTGTTGCTATAGAAATTGTTGGGAAATGGGGTCAAGAGACTTGCAAGGGAGTCCTGGCTCGTACTTGGGGATCACGCCATTGTTATGGAGCTTTATGATAGAAATAAGAAGACTGTCATAAAGGCCCACCCCTTTCAGCCTTATCTACGAGTAGTAATGCTTGAAGACTGAGTTGGCGATTTCGAGAACCTACTAAAAGTAAGGCTGGAACTGGAGTGGACAGGCCTTGGCCAACTCGCCCAATGCGTGCAGGGCAGATGTTTTCATGTTAAGCAGCGGAGTGCTGGTCGTATAGTTTTCTGGCTAATCCTCCCACTAAGTGTCACCGATGACCAACTCTGCCGGCGCAGTTTCGACGGGGATAATATCCTAAAGGCGGGTAGATTTGAGTGCGGCCGAAATGACTCGATCGAACAGCGGCTGGAACTAGTTTTAAAGGGCGTTGGCCAGATTGTAAAAGAACAGGAAGCAAGCTTCCTTTATCTCGTTGAATTAAGTCTTCTACAGCATGTTGAACACGGTCTATACCCGTTTCTTGATCATCACTTCAAGGACCTAGCTGCGGAATTAGCACTCCCGCTTTAAGAACACGCCGGCTATTTCTCCTAGCAGTTTTGTCCCTTCAACGAGGATTGGCAAGCTTTACACTGAGCTGCATTGAAGAGCCTCCTCGATTATTCGATCACACTCCTTCAGATAAATGCTGAAATTCTATCCGCAGGAAACAAGGCAGCTTGCAATGGCGGAAATCGCGATTCCCTTCATGCGGATAGTGGAGCTTGTGCTGAGGAGGACCTTCACCAGCAGCGGAATTATCAAGCTTGATGCCTAGGAACAGTCAATCTCATCCATCTTTTCGAGCAAGATCTACAGGGCAGCCAAAGTCATTTCAGCTAAGCCTTTGTCGTCCTCGAGTATGTAGTTGGAGAGGAAGGGGAGAATGACTTTGTGATAGTCTATGATCTCGGGAGTGAGTGACTGCAGGAAGAAAGTCAGAGTTTTGACGCAGCTGGCCCTAACTTGGACTGACTAAGAGTTAAGTCCTTTCGGTACATACAAGTTCATGATAGGGTTGGTAAGATTAACTCGTAGCCGATCGTTGCAACCTTCAGATATGGCTGTTAGCAGGTTGAACCCCATCATAAGAGCATTATTGTCAGCTCTTTCGAATAGCTCTTCGATGACGCGGAAGATAATGGGGTAGAACTTTTTAGTTGAGATCTAAACAGCAAGGTTTGAAAGGAGCTGAAGGGTAACCTCGGTGAGCTCACTGTTTTAAAACATGTTCATGCAAACTGTTTGCACAAGGGCCTTGAGGTTTTAACCTGAGAATAGCTTTTTTGAGATTGGACAGAAGTCAATCAGGATGTCCATGAGGAAAGTCTTGAGTCTACTGCTGGCCTTTCGGTTTGCTAGGATGTTCTTGATAAAGAACTCAAAGTGGGCAGGCTGAATGTGATTATTCTTGGCAAGCAAAGCGTTTGCAATCTCAAGCAGCTGATAGACCAAATCCTCCTGCCAACTATGAGTGGCAGCCTAAGCGATGAGCACATCTAAGATTCTGGGATTGCTGTAGTCCTCGTTCTCTGCCATGGCCAGGATGCATTAGAGCGCCTCAAGGACAGTGTCCTCATCACTGAGAGATTAGAAAATGAATCGTTAGAGGTTGGGATTGGCAGGGATTTTAGTTAGAAGGTACTTGAAGATAATGAGGGACTGTTTTCGTGAGCACGACTTGGTGTACTACTAGAACACTGTCGATAGCTCAGGCCACAGTCCATCTCGTGTAACAATTTTACCGAGGAGGATTGCCAGATTGGTACGGATATTCGATACTTCTTCAACTTTGAACCTCTCCAGTAGAAATGTCCTGATGTGGATTCGGTCTTTTTCATCCACAAGCGAGTAAAGTTTGGTAAAGTTCTGCTTGAGAAGGACGAGAGCCATCTGTCTGAGCTGCAGCTATGGGGACTCCTGGATGTAGTTCAGGAGAACAGGGATGACCTGAATTTCATTGAGAACGAGGCGGAGTGCCTGGGTGGCCAGCTTGATGGCATGAGTGTTGCCAGAGAGCAGGTCGCGCATGAGGCTCAGTATCGCTTGCTACATGGGTAGGGAGTTGAAATTAAGTTTTATAATAAGATCAGATAAAAACCTCTTTGCTTCTTTTGATCGAATATTTGGCCGCTAGGCTGTGCTCCTTTGACGAGTAATTCTCGCGCACCGCCTGCCGCACTTCAGCCCCCTCCGTCAGGCTGCTCACCTTACCCCTCTTCTCCAGCGAAACGCTAATCTTGAAGTTCCTGCACTCCCCCTTCTGACTAGTGACTGGAATGAGCACGTAGTCGCCCGGGTCGAGTACTTGCTTCTCGAAGTAGGAGTCTCTCCTTAGTTCAGCGAAAGAGGACCTATTGAAGACGCCCTTCTTCTTGCTCATTTCCTAAGGGGTGTATGAGGTTTTCTTGCCCTTATTCTTGAACAACAACATGAAAAAAGTTATGTGGATGTTCTCATACGGGAACTGCGTACCGAGGTGCAGTCTCCCGTCCTCCTGCTACATAAGGATAAAAGCTCCGCTCCTCTCGCTCACTGTTATTTGGTACTGCGGGTTCATCTCCAACAAGTCCATGCTCGGAGGCTTGTCGCCAGTGTTCTAATTTGTGAATTTGTCGAAAATGACCCACTAATCCCAGCCGCTGATCTTCTTTCTGCCGATGTAGAGATTATTGTAAACGTTGCGAAAGTCCTTGTAGCAGATAAGGAATACGCCATCGTCCTTCTTGACTCCGTCTGCAGCGACTTTGTACTCCTAGTCTTCCTCGTAGATCTTTTTGGACCTGCGGTTTCTATAGAAATCTTCTATCTTGGACTTGGCATTTCGCTGTCTGCCGATCTCGTTTGGCTCTTACGACCACTTCAACTTCCACTACCCTCTGCCCCAAGGGTTCCTAATCACCAGCAGTCTCGAGGTCTTATCCGAGTCCTACTTAGCGATCTCGATGTACCCAAGCAGTGAGTAGGCATGACCTCGGATCAGCCCTGTATCTTAATTGTCATCGTTTACCACGCGCTACTCATGCACCTTATTCTAAGCTGTGTCAATGCTGCACCCAATTAAAGAGCCCTAGTCCAGAGCATCCTTAAGCATCTTCCAGAATTAATCCTTCTTGTTTTGGTTTTTATTTAGTACTTTTTTTTCGATAGAAATCTTGGTGGGATGCATGTTGAGCAGGTCTCTGAGACCCTGGGAGCAGTCACCCTCGCTCAAAGCGGCGTAGTTGCAATGGAGCTTGGCATAAGCTTTCTCTATAAGGCTTCCCCAAAGCTACCTTGCATCCCTACAGTTTCCGAAAGCGTATTTATAACTATCCTTGAGGACTGGAATCTTATCGTCGATAACCACGAAGACCGGACTGCCCATCTTGTAGAACTTGAATACATAAATCCCGTACTTCTGCAGCCAGTGGAAGACTGACGGCCTTATTCCTTGGTAGAGCTCCTAACAGTTTTACTTGCTGAACTTCAGAATCTAGTTTTCCGGGTAGATTCCGCTGATGAGCTATTCTTTCCCGCTTGAGATGATCGACAGGGCGCAGATTAACCAGCAGTCTGGCAGATTTCCCTGGACAATATCGTTGGAAGTGGAGCCTTAGATAGTAAAGCTAGGCTTAGCCTCTCTATACTCGTCCAACTTATTTCGCTCGTAGAGCTTCTGGATGATTTCTTTGGGCCTCATCCAGGCAATCATGCTGGCTTAGTTCATTCCGCTGGGAACCATATTGCAAATCACATATAAAGATTACCCCCCGTCTTAGTTGTTTTTCGATTTTGATCCGAATTAGGGGTCGTTCCATTCAGAGGCTTTGGACTCCAAGAGCTTGTCCACCGCCTCCGAACAGTACTTTATGCAGGCCAAAACATCAGTGAATATCGACTGGTACACATACTATTTACCTTGCACCACAGAGGGTCGGACAAAGCAATCTTTGGGCTCAATCGATTTCTTGAAAGTTTCTGTGTCCTTGTTGGTTTTCTTGGACTTTGGAACCTAGATTTTGAATCCAGACTTCTGCTAGGCGGCCTGCTTGAGTTTAAGGTATTTCTCCCAGAGGTTTGGCGGAGCGAACTCCTCGGCAATGGCCTCTAGGTTGCCCATAAGGTACTTGTAGACATCTACCTCCTTGAACTTAGTGGCTGGATTGGGCTTCATAGATGCTAAAATTAAAAATCAACTCTAAAAACGTTGCCAAACATTATAGGAACTCCCTCTTAAAGCCTGGCAGTCCCCCTGCCCACCCTGTCTGCAGGACCTCCCGTTTGAGTCTCCCTACAAAAAAAATCTATAGCACGTCACTTGGCAAGAAGGAGGAGTCTGTGAAACTAAAATTCCTGAACTTCAAATAGCGATACAGAGCGAACCGAGCAATGACGCAGTAGCGAGCTGGAGAAAGCCGTGAGAAGAGAGCGGAGCGAGGGCGAGAATGGCTAGTGCGGAAGCTGCGGGAAGTGATATATGAGAGTTGATTAATAATCGAGTTGAAATGAGGGAGAAGTGGAGAAAGAAGAGGATGAGAAGGCTCAAGCGCAAGAGAAGACAAAGCAAGAAATGATTATTACACTCGATCTATCTATATTCCTCTCGCTCTTTATACATGATTTTATCCATGCTCCCTCTCCTCTCCGGCACTCGGAGCGAGCACTAGGTCGCACAATGTCTCCAACAAGCCTTCCATACATCCTGTCTACAGCCCCTCCAGGAGTGCTCCCGCAACTAGATCTGCACGTTCGAAAGCAAGAAGCTATTCACACGATGCGAAATAAACAACGGGACAATATTTTATTCCGGATAATGTTTCCGCAAGGCTTAAAAATCCCTGAAAGCCGATTTGCAGCCCTTCTTTACATGTCTAGATTAAGTCTGCGACCTCACTCAAAAAAACTAACACGACATCAGGTGGTGCGTCACTCACAGTCTCATGGAACATTGCTACCACCTATCTCACTAGTCCGACTCTCACCCTATCATAGATTGTCTAGAGAAGGGTACTTTTGACACCAACTGCATACATACATAGCTGGGACAGTGCTTATCCAAGCGGTGCGCTTTAACGGACGAAAAAGGAGGGGATTAGCTTTGAGTAAGTAATCACTTGCTGATTTTATTATTGAGATAACTTACTATGTAGCTATTCTCATAGATAAGTGAGTCCGACAGGTTGCTGTACAGGTTTTAGGCCTCGCCCAGTGATTTACGGATGTGCTTGTACAGCGATATGCCTATCACTCCCCAGATTGTCCCTGCTAGGACCAACAGCAACCAAAAGATTAGCTGCAACTCATTGAGTTTGCCCTGCTTGGATACGACTCTGGCCTATTCGAGTCGAGAGTAGTCCTTGAGTCGTTTCTGATCAATGATCTTCATGATGCCTGACATATTATCGGCCTTTCCGATGATAAAATTCATTTTCATGGCGAAAAGGGTGATGGAGTTGATGAACGCCTAGTTTGTCTCATTGAATTTTTATTAAACAATACTGACCCAGACAGCCCGTTCAAGGGACTGTGCGTAGACTGCCTCGACGAAGTTGGAAATCCTGGACTAGGAGACTTGTACATTTGATTTAAAGTAGAGGTTATTGAATACTTCGGAGGGGGCGAGCATTGCCAAATTGAACTTGCTGTAGCAGAGTAGTTACTTGTATTCCTAGTTGAAGTAGCTGCTCGACTTGAGCGCACAGTAGACAGGATAGCAGCAGAGAGTGGCAAGGAGAAGAAAGATAACAAGCAAGAACTAATATTTGCTCTTGGTTCTTCCGATGACGGTGCGCTGCTTCTTGGTG
Organism: Craspedacusta sowerbii; assembly: GCA_003687565.2. NCBI lineage: Eukaryota > Metazoa > Cnidaria > Hydrozoa > Limnomedusae > Olindiidae > Craspedacusta > Craspedacusta sowerbii. The sequence continues at coordinate 8,135 of QQSS02197076.1, forward strand.
AACTGAATGCCTTGGGAAGGGTTGCTGAACTTATTGTATTTCTCTTGAAGCAAGGAAAGGACTCGATCTATCTGATTGTGCACCCCGTCCACAGATTTCTCATTTAGCAAGATCAGATTCTAAAAGAACTCCATTTAATTAATTACTGATTACCGCTTGAAGTACGAGATCAGCTACAGCAATGATTTCTTGCTGTCTTCGCTCCACAAATACACTGGAATTATTAGCAGGATCAGCATCAGGATCAGCAAGCCCTGCAGTGCGTTGATAGTGTAGATGGTGTTTATATGGATAGTTCTAAAATTGACAATGAATTCGCTTATTTGAAGAGCCATGGCCTTGGCCTGAATGTTGAAATCAGTGTAATTGAAAGTAAAGTCGAGCTTGTTTTCCAACTTGTTAAGGATGGCCTTGAAGGTAAAGAGAATTGAAAGGTTAAAATTTTTGTAAAGCTCGGGGAAATTGTGATCGTTGGCTCTAAAACTATCCAGTAAACTTGTCTCGCTGTTCGTTATGATCCGTGTCAGACTCTCTGAGCTATCCTTTATCAGCAGAGCCACCATCTCCGATCGACGGTCCTGCTGGTAGTAGGCCACTGCGCTGTTCACGTTTTCGAATATCCGATTATAGTTGCTATAAAAATTGAGCATCTTGAGGTTGAGCGAGTTGTTGAGGACGACATTTATGTTGGTTACCATGCCAAGGATCAAATAGAGCAATGCGAGCACCAGAATCGTGATATAAAGTTTCCTTCTGAGGCGTTCGTCGTGCTTATTTTCAAAGGCCTCAATCAGCATCTGCTTCTTTAAGGACTACCCCGAGTTCTAGCTCAGGATCATCTCGATATTGTTATCCTTGATCAACTGCTACTCCTCATTTACATCCTTGCGCTCATCGACCGAATTGATATCCTTGACGACCAGACTGTGATTGGTCATCTTTATTGGCTAGGACTTCCGCTTGAACTTCTTGGCCTGCAGGATAAGCTCCTCAACGCCTTTTTGCCTTTAGACTTCAATGTATTTATCCCAGTTGCCTTCTGAAACCTCACCAATAATCTCCTTGTATCGCTCTATCTTGAGCTGCTACTTGCTTTTGAGGTCGATGTCGAGCGCGTCGGCCAGCTTCTCGAACTCTTCGATAATGCTTTTGAAGAATTCTCGGTGCGAGAGTTTTGAGAGGCTTTTGATTTCTACAGTTTTGATTGTGAAAGCCGGTGTCACAATTTTAGCGACAGTGTAGTAAGCCTTGTAGCCCTGCAGGTGGAAAAGGTTGATGGTTTTGATGAAGTGCTTGAAGTTCATAGTGAAATTGATGTTGATGTCCATGACGCTTTTGTTGGAGAAATTCCTGCTTGAATCGAGAGTGGACTAAGTCATTGTGGAGTTGAGAATAATTTCAGTATTATCCAACTTCTTGAGCAGATTCTTATCGAATAGTTTCGAGAGGTGCAGGAAAATTCTGCTGGCCTCTGACATCATCGGCAGAACCAAAGTGGAATTCGTCACTTCCTCGAAGTCGTGCTGTTAGCTGACGATCATTAAATTGGGAATCAGCTTGTACAGCTGGAAGCGCTGCATCTTCACTTTGTTCAGAGGTAGGTAATTAGAGAAGAAGTTGTAGGCCATCTAATTGCAATCAAGAATGCGTCCACGGTTCTCGACAATCACGGCGATGTTTTCCCTGGACAACTCCTTGATCATGCCGGCGGCCTTGAACTCGCCATCGGTTAGGTAGAGCTTGACTCGGACGTTGATATGGAGGATGTGTCCCTTCTTGCTTTTGCCGTAGAGGTTCCGATCTGCACTTTTGAGAAGCCTTAGTTCACCATATTTGATGAAGTTCTTCAGGAATTGATCATGGTAGGCGCTGATAATATTGGGCATTAGAATCTTCACGTTGAACCCGATGATTTCCTTGTTCTCATAACCAAATGATTTTTAGAGAACGACGTTGATGTTGTTGATCGAGCCCAGCTTCTGAAGCATATCAATCATGATTAGGGCGTAGTTTTGCTCGTAGAGACTAGAGTTTTCTTCATTGCGTTGGATATTTTTTTGGATAGACTTGGTGGATCTGGCTGCATCAAGCTCGGCCAGCCTGCTCTTATAAATTTCTATGTAGGTATAGTAAAACTTGAGTAGTCTATTTAGATCTGCCCCGTCAGCGTAATCCTTGATGCAGACGAGCACTTTATCGTCTATCAAGGCCTTGAGTCGATTGATGTTTTAGTTTGCCTGCTAGAGCTGCCGGATTTCGATGATGTCGTCGCATAGAATGCTGTACAGGTAAATCAGGTTCTTTATTACTTTGACCACCAGATTCTACAGTGACTCCACAATCTCGAAATAGAATAAAGCTTAAGCCATGTGCAGTAACTGGTTTTTAAGTTTATTCTACTTGACTAGGATGCTGAACTTGATTTTACCCAGCTTGAGGTTCATGTCGATTAGAGCCTCGTTCTCCAGACTTTGTTCGCTGGTGCTCTTGAAGATTAACAGTTTCGATATCCCGTTTATCGGTTTGTTCTTTAGTTCGAATTCGAATTAGGCCAACCGGATCGGCTAGTGGCTCAATAGTCTCTCAGCATCTTGGAGCAGCTTAATCTTATAGATAGCAACAGTGTCAAGTGGCTTCTTGTAGCAGATGCAATTGGGGATATCGCAGGTAGAAACATGCTCACTGACCGCACCGTAATACTCCTTCAGAATCTAGGAGTCACGGTACTCAGGGTCATTGAAGTTCTTGAAATTCTACTTGAGCTTCTCGATCTCCTTGTTCTCCTTGAAATTCAGACTGAACTTTATGAAGCTATTTGACAAGAAGTAGATCAATACTAGCTGAATGACCGATATGATCAATATTTCCCTTACCACCCGCTCTCTCGGCAAACTGATGATGGAAATCAGCATGATTGACATTGAGCTTGTAAACAGTAGTCTGTTGGTAGTGTTCTTTACTTCCCTGAAGATTATGACTAAGCAGATGAGCAGGATCAGGATGTTGTAAGTGAGCTGGTCGTACAGGAAGTGCGCCCCCGCGAAGGGGATGAGCACCGAGAGGATGATATCATGGACTGAACTAGGTCGTCCCAAGTAGTCCTTTGAAGTGAGTAGATTGTTGTTGTTGTATATGAAGTAGACTAAGTTTGTTATAATCGCCAAGATAAAATTCAGAGTTGTAACAGTGATGGTGATGCTATCGCTGTTCTTGTTAAACACGATGTCAGGAGCCTCTTCGCAAATTATCAAAAAGCTGAACAAAGGGAAGGTCTTGAGGAAGACGACTGTAAGGATGTTGTTGAGTCGATATTCCAAGCCCAAGTAGAATAACAGTTTGCTGAGATAGAACCATGCGAACATCGAGAGCAGGAAAGTATTGAGGATGAGGTCGATGTTGACGCTCTTAATGCCTATGACAAGCATATTCCTCCAAAGCACTATCTTAAAGAAGTAAATAAGCGGACCGATGTCCAACTTGAGCGCCTAGGTCATCGCTTTCATGTGCATGGAAAAGAACTGTAGGTAATGCACTATGAGCAAAAAGACTGTGACAGACTTGCTTCGCTCGAAGAGGACCTGGTAATTGACGACGTCCTCTACATAGCGGCGGCCGAGACGGACGAGGCAGGCAGTAAGGCCCTGATACTCCTTTTTTGACTCTAGCCTATCTGAATTCATTTATATAGATAATGCAAGCGGATTTTGCCCACAATTATCAGGAGGAAATTTAGACTCTGCAGATACTACGCAGGAAAACTCCGCTCTTGGCTCAGCGCAGGGATTCCCTACTCCATCTCATAGCCCAGCTCGACTGCGCCAACCAGCTGTCATATGCAGAGAGGGGACAGACGGTGGGTCTCGACCAGCTAACTGAGCTGGAGAGGCAGAAAGAGGTCCTGTAAAGGAGCTTGTGGGACCAATAGAACTTTTTGGCCAGCATCAAGCAATAACAGCTGTAATTGCGTAAATTATACAAATAAATTTAAATCAAGTGCGACCAGAAACTGCCTGAACAGCAGTTTATGGTCCAACTCGAAAGCAGACGTGTCCATGAGGAGACTGCCAAGCTCACCCACCTCATCAACTCCGAAGCTGTACATCTGTAGGACTGTCATGGGAAAAAACATTTAAATCTCAAACACAGTGCTGATCTTCACCAAAATATAGGAGACTTGCACGCATTAATTGAAGACCTTAACCTTAAAAACCAAGCCTGCTTCCAAGACTACTTGCTGCGTCTGAAGAATCTCAAATAATTTAAACAGGAGGCCGAATTCATCTCCACCTAATTCCTTGCCAGATTTTAGAAAAAGGGGTCTCTCTAACGATTGAAGGAGTAGACCAGGTCACAGCTCAAGAGGCACATCGACTTACTAAATTCGCTTCGAAAAGCCAGAAAGGAGGATACAGCCCAAGCCAACCTACAGACTAGCTAGTCAATACGTAGACTTGCCGAGTTCCTAGACCAAAAAAAATTCTAAGTTAGGCTCAAGTAAGAGTAAATGGCCGAGAGTCAGATGAATGTTAAAAAGCTGGAGTAGGCGATTGCGGATAAGCTGCAACTCCAGGAGAACCTGATTGTCCAAATCCGCAGGATGAAGCTCACTGATAGCAAGTTTGATTTATGACATTCATGTTTCTGCACTTGGAAGTACTAGCAAGGATATCAGTGCTTCAGCGGCATGCGGTATGTTTCCAACAAAATTTCTTTTCGATAACTCTACTTGGTAGCCTTTTGATTTGCCTTCTTTAAATACTCATTCTCTCTCACCATTTACTTTATTAACTGCTAGTTCGCTTAAGCTTTTAGCTCGCTCTCCTTTATCAGCTACTTTAGCTTAAAGGAATTGGCAAGCTCGAGTCTGGCCTGCTACAGTTACTTGCTAAGCGCTTTATTGTTAATCCTCAACTGAGAGATCTCCTTTCTAAGGGCGATGAGCTCGCTGCTGTACTTGAATTCAAGGAAGCATTTCATTTTCCTGAGCATCAGTATTGTTTTTACATTGTGCTTTTCTGTCTGTGAAATAGTCTCATCCAGCAGCTTATCCACACCTTTTTATCGACTCAAGTTCTCCAAAAAGATTTTCATGTCCGTTTTCCAGGCGACCACCTTTTGCTGCTCCATTAATTGTGCTCGGGCCAGCTCTCTTCTGAATCTTACCTCGATCTGTTCAGAGATTATGCGCTTCTGCTCCTATATGAAATTTTCCCAATCCTCCGAGTTTAGAAAGGTGTCAATTTTGCTGAATTTCATAAGAAAATCGTTGTGAGCCTTCAAGGACTTGATTTCCCTCTGGAGTTAGGCAATTAATTGACGATCTTAGCACTAAGTCATTAATAAATGTTTTAGGCAATAGTTCTCCCGGTAGCTTAATGCAAAGGGAGGAAGGCTTCTCTGCTTGAGCACTTTATATAAGCTCACGCCAAAGGCAGAGAGGCTCCTTTCATCCTCCTGAAATTCTTTGAACATTTTGACTCGATCGGCCCCCACTATTTCCTCGTTGAACAGATGTTCAACCTCAGTAACTTTGATTTCTATTTTTACGCTCACCAGCTGGTCTACCTGTCCTTGAAGAAGTAATCAAGCGCTTTAAACACTTTGATCCGATAAAAGGCATCATAAAGCTTTGGGAAGTTCCTCTTATTGCTTTGGTCAATCAACGCTTTCGGAGCACCAATCAAGAAAAAGGGTGGCGTTGCAGCCTCCAAGGTCAAATAGATCGAATAAAGAGTCCTTTCGAGCATGATCTTCAGCCAACAAGTCGAATAAAACAAGGCCATTGCAGGAACCCAGTTTAACGGCAACTTTGACGTTTAAAAGTTGCAGGAAATTAGAATGGATCATTACAAGTTCCTGAAGAAGTTCATAACGCAACTAGTTAATCTCTCAGCCAAGCTCAAGACCATGCCTGATAAAGATCGAAAGCCACATCTATTTTAGCAAATTAAGAAGGCCAATATTTAGTTAGACCGTTACAAGACAGCCCTATAACGGAAACACATCTCCTACTGCCAAGGCATCCATCTCCCCTTCTTCCCAAACAAGGACCAGGAACGCAGTTCGGACTTGATGGTCAACATAGTAGAGAACGAGGGCAGCTGCTTCAACACCAAGACAAGAGTCCCCTACAGGATCGTCATCTAAACAATCAACTCCTAAGAACTCTTCAGCGAAAGAAAAAGGACCAGTGATACTCACCCACCTGTGATTGGGTAGACTGACTTTTTCTCGGACCTGAGCGAGGAGCTTAAACAATTTTTGTCTGACTTTGATACCAAACGAAACGATCTCAATCTCATGTATAAAATGATGAAGGAGCAGATCGAGGTGGAGACCGGGAGAAATACTTTGAAGACGGAAACCACAGTTCCGATACAACCCCCGAACAAAGACGCCTAAGAGACCTTCATCAAAAAAAAGATCAGTAAGTCCAAGTATCACTAATTAATTTAGGCTATCCCCACTAAGCTCACTCATGACAAAAGGGAAAGGTACAATGCCAATCTCCGCTCCTTCATGCTTTATTATAAGATACCCAACCCTGCCACCATCAAGCGTCGGTACTCTTCTTCTAACGTCTTATCCTACTACCACGTCCCTAAACTGAAAGGCTTCAAGAAATTGGGCTCCAAAATATTCAGACAAGCCGAATTTACAAACCAAATGACAAGGTAGGTCTGTGAGGTAAGTTCGAAGTAGTTAGTGTCGTTCCTATCGAAGTTGGAGCAATAATACCCGACACACGCCTGGAAGCTTGCGTCAATCAGAAACTACATCTTTGTCAATCTAGAGAATTAAGACCTGGAGGAATAAGAAGACTTCATAAATTAGAAGACAAAGAAGCTGTGGGCTTTCAAGTAGCAATAATTTAGGAAAAAATCACCATATGGACATTTCAGGTCGTACAGAGCCAGGAACATAATGGTCAAGGGAGGAGACGACCTCCGCCAATAAATCTTGGTCATGCAGCTGATGAACAAGTTCAAGCTAATCTTCTAGTAAGCAGAGCTTTAGCTCATCCTGAAACCCTACTAAATCACGCTGATTGATGAGAGCTCTGGGCTGCTCGAGTTCGTCCGCAATTCCAACTCTATTGATGGACTCAAAAAGCAGGAAGGCTTCCTGACTATCCGCAACTACTTGGAGAAGGAGCATGGCAGCAAGTTCCAGGAGGCCCAGAAGAGGTTTATTTGTAGTCTGGCTGCTTACTCGATTTTTACCTACCTCCTGCAAATTAAAGATCGTCACAACGGCAACATCCTCATGGACGACGAAGGTCACATTATTCACATAGACTTCGGGTTCATCTTAGGGACTAGTCCAGGGGGGATTGGGTTCGAAAGTAGTCCGTTCAAGCTGACTGAGTAGTATTTGTAGGTAATGGAAGGCCGCTAATCAGCCTTGTTCTTTTATTTCAAGAACCTGATTCTTAAGGGAATGCTTTAAATAAAAAGTCACTGTGCCTAGATCTTCATGATCATCTAAATTATGATGCAAGACAGCGACTTGCCTTGCTTCAATAGCTTCAATCTGGAGTAGTTCAAGGAGAGGTTCCGAGCCAACGCCAACCTATTGGAGATGTAAAACTATGTGTACTCGTTGGTGGAGAATAGCTGCTGCAACATGCGTACCAACCTCTACGATCACTTTCAATGGAAAACTAATGGAATCAAAATTTGAAATCTAATTGATGACCTTCATAATTTTAATCAAACCTCGTAGGAGGCAGTTAGCACTTCTGTTGGAAGGCAGCCCCCCTACCCTTTTTCTCTGTGCCCCAGAGAGTGATGCATAGGCCTATTTCAAAAGTAAAGCTCTTTTAGATATCAAATCGCTAGGGACAGCTAGCAGTAAATGGATTAGAGCGGCTAAAACCACGAGCCTAAAATGGGCCATTAAGATTAATGACTAGATGCTTACTATTTTTATTTAGATATCTTGATTCATGGGAAATCTGTCAAATGAAGCCTCTGAAAGGGGCCTCCGTTACAACCCCGACTAGTGGACTCTCCTTTCCAACGAGGCCCACTCTCAGGTCCTGCTCAATAAGGTCGATAAAAAAACCATTGAACATTTCACGATTTTGGCCAAGTCCCAGCAGGAGCTTTAAAGGTTCGTAGTCTTCTTGGAGAACCGAAGGTTAAGCCAGCGGCAGCACACGGTCACTCTCCTAGGCTACTCCTACAAAAACAACCCTGGCGTTTGTTCAACTAGCTATCCCATCGAGATCTACTGCGAAAGGATCCCCTCTCAACTCTCCTCAAGCAGGATGCTGGACAAACAGAGAGCTGTCGAGCTGCTTAAGAGCAGTCTCCTGGGGCTACAAGAGCTGAAGTAGATGCACGGCAGCAGCTCATTCTCGCTAAACGATTAATGCATAGGATTCAACTAGGATCAACTGCCAAAAATTTGGTTCAACGAGAACTTCGGTAAGTGTGAGCCCTCCATCTCCACCGAAATGACTATAAAGTCAAAGCCAGAGGCTGAACACAGCCTAGTGGTCAAGTTGGTCGAGCTCATCCAATCCAAGACCGAAAACAAGGAGCTGCCTAAGTAAATAACTGACTCATTTGCCTAGCTGAGCAAGCCGTTTACCATTCTTAAGACTATTGAAGCCATTGAGTCGTCATCTAAACCCAGCATGTTCACGACCCCGACTCCCCACCAACTATACTTCCAGAATACCACTCCGGCCCTTGTGTCTACTCAGCCCAAATTCTAGAGTCCGATTAGCTACCAGGCATTTCCCGAACCTAAAAAGAGCATTCCTAATAAGCAGCCAGAACGGTTTATTCCTTAGCAAGTTATTCAGACCAAAGCACCTGCACCAGATTTCCAATCCAGCTATTTCCAGCCGAACTCAATTCCCTCCAAAATTGTGGTGAATCCACCTCAAACTTTGCTGCTTTAGGAGAAGCCTTTCCAGATTGTAAGCGCAGGCAGTCCTCCCGAAGTTCAATTTAAAACGGTTAACGAGGAGAGCAAGTTCAACAAGCCGATCTTCCCGGAGCAACAACCTGTTTTCAACTTCCAGAAAGTGGGCTTCTAGGCTAAGCGTCCATAAAGCGCAATCCCGCCCCCCAATTTCATTCGAGAAGAAAAACCTCTTTTCCAGCACAACATGATGATCGAGCCGATTAGAGAGGTGTAGAACAAAAAAGTAAATATGCCCACTTCCATTCTACGTCCCATCAGCTCTGTCACCACAGCTCCTAATGTTCAGGTTTCTCCACCAACCCTTCACAAAAAGGTATAGTTTGTAAACACGTTATAAAGCAAGCCAGTCCCACTCCCCTCAACTCCTATCAGCCTTCTATCTGTCTAAAGCAAGAATACTCCCATCACAGTACTACCTCACAGCTTCCAGGCAGTTTAAAATAAGCCGAAAGTTTCCTCGCTGCCAATCAACCAGCCAGTCTAATACAAGGCGCGGGTTCCCTCGCTGCCAATCAGCCATCCGGTCGAGAAAAATTTAAAACCGATTCACCTGATGAACGAAATAAAAGGCCCTGCTACATTTAATGTCATGCCAGTCCAGAGCAAAGTAAATGCAATGCCATTTGAACATCCGATTGAGTCAGTAACCACATAAAATAGGAAACTTAATTACGTAGCTCCTGACTTAGCCCACAAGCCAAGGCTGATGAATGATTATCAGAAGGAAGTGAGCTTTTCCCCTGCTAATCCTTTGCCCCTCCTTAAGCTGAGCAACTAGACTTTCAGAATGCAAGGCAGCAGGGAGGAATAGCAGCCAAGGGTCCAGTGGAGCTTCCCAGAGCGAAGTGGCATGGAGGTGACGCCCGTCGTATACAGGGAGGAAGTCCTTCGAGAGGAGTCAGGATCAGAAAGGGTCTCAAATTACTAGCCTTTCTATAAAGACTCATCACAAAATAATTAAATTCGGTTATCACAGAACAATGATGCAAGGTCTTCATAGAACGACGTCAGATCCTCCCAGAACAACCAGATCAGGTCCTCACAGAACAACTAGGTCAAGAACGTGTCTTTCAAGGAGGATCGTTCCTCGCACTCTTTGCAAATGCAGGGCTCAGTGCAGCAGGACTAGCCTCTGAACTAGATGTAGCGGCTGCGACTGAAGCTGATGGAGGAGAACATAATCGATGAGTGCAAGACAGAGAAATCCTCGAAAATCGAGAAAGAGGAGATGCGCAAGTACTTTAGCGGATATTTGAATTGATAGATAGTCACAGAGTCAGTCGTCCTCAATTTTGGGACACATCTTGTCGATCACCAGCCGCTTCATCCGCTTCGCAAGGCTGAATCGCTCGTTGTCCACTCGTTCTCGGTATTATTACAGTTTCTTGTCGTAAATCTAGTTCAGTCTACGTCGTATTTTTTCATGGATGACTTTGCGTTACTCGTTAACCATGTGATTATTGAGCTTGAGGTCAGAGAGCTTCATGAGACTGATGAAGTGATTATGCTGCTCTCCTGCACTCTTGGTGTCCTTGATCTTCTTACTAATTTATTCAGCCTTTATCTTGTAGACCAAGTAGGTGAACATGCGAATGAAGGAGTGTGGCAAGTAATCGTGCTTCTTGCGCTTTTCGATGTTTTAGATAATGCCGTTGAAGATGGCATTGCAATTTTCGTTGAAAGAGAACTACTTAAAGCTCTCCATGGTGAACTACCTGACACCAGCTAGCTTGTACAGTTACCCTACTTCCTCCATCTTTATCTATATCCCGTATTTGTTGAAAGCATCGCACATCTACTTCTGCGAGAGGCCGCCTGACTTGTCGATGTCGAAATCCTCGAAAATCTTCTAGATTTTCCTTTACTTTTTTTGCTGTTTAGGAGATGACTTAAACTGGGATGAAGAGGTACTCCTTGTTGAGTCTGAACTTGTTGTTAAACCTGGTGCGCATCCAGTGTATGGTGACATCGTTCTTGAGCCTGCTGTCCTTGGGCTAATATTTGTCTTTGGATTGGTAATTATTCATCGAATGGAAAGGTAGATAATTAATCATATTAATGGGCTGCTCACCGTACTACTTGAGCTAGGCAGAACAGTAACTCAGACAAGCCAATAATAAAGTTCGGCTGATTTTGTAAGGGTATTGTAATAACCCCGATTTGCAGTTCGTCTGGACTCCCAAGTTGGCTCCGCTCGTCGCCCGTCCTTTCATGAGGTCAAGGGCCTTCTTTAGACTCCAAGTTCTTACGACCACCTAGCCTAGATAGAATTAGATCAGATAAGTCAGAGAGAGCATTGCTGAGCAGATTAAATAAACATTTATTATTCCTGTTTCTGAACAGCAGGAAGAGAAGGAGGGAGCAGACTGCGTTGACAGGACCGTCTCCTACTTTTATCATTCAGACATATCTTCCAAGCATCATGACCCGAAGGTAAAACTCCAGTATCTAGTATCTGCCTTTCGCTTTCTCAAGTTCTCCAAACACATGCTCAGAGCCTTCAACGACCCGAGGAACCTCCTGAATCAGCTCGTCCAGATCTTCAAGACCTCCTTCGAGAAACGCTAAGTGTCCACCATTGATAGTTCAGTCTCTTTGAAGGATCGGCCGGTGAAAAGCTAATGTCTGAAAGATTCTTTCAAGAGCATTTGCAATCTGCTGTGCGAGTGCATCCTGGAGGCCTTCTAAATCAGAGAGATCCGCAACTAGACTCTGAGGATAGCTTTCAACAGATAAAATATGTACAGTCTGGTAGTGTGCACATTATTCAAATAGCAAGATATCAGCTAAAACCTCTACGATTATCTCAAAAATAAACAGGGCTAGGCCAAGCTCCTTGACTTCCAGGAGTCCCTTCAGCGACTCTCCTCCGTCTCCATAAACGCACTAGTTCCACTTAAGTACTGTCTCAACCTCGACAACTATAAATATTGCTCACAGAAACACTCCTTGCCCTAATTCCGATAGGATAGCAAGCAGCCGTATCAATCAGTGATCGAGTAACTAAAGAACATCGAGCGGCGGCCATCTCCGTACAGCATGCTCAAAGTAATTATCGAGTCGTCCAAACTCATCCTTAAGGAGATTTAAACGTTTTACCTTCGGCTGCACCTGTAACCTCCCATACTTTAGCCGGACGGACTGCTGCCCATTATGTCCTACGCAATTATCAAGGCGAACATCGAGAAGGCGCCCATCTACTCCATGATCATAAATGAGCTCACCTCCAAGAAGCTGGAAAACACCCTGAGCGGGTACTATGGGACGACCTTCGAGGCGGCGATCGAGCTGATAATGAGCAGAGAGCTCAAGTGTTATTGATTCAACTATCGACTTGAAGAATCGATTGGGTTGTGGGGCCACCCTAAAAAAGGTTAGGGACGTGAGCCTGCTTAATTTAAAGTTCAGCCTCAAGGCTAGTAACCTTCATGCCAATGTCTTTCTCCTCTCGCCGCTCCTCCAGCCTGGCTTCGAAGCAGTAAGGCCTGCGTCGGGGCCCTGGGCTCTACTTAAACGCATGCGGAGAGTATGCTTTTCGTTTTGAGTAATCCTCGTTTCGCTTTATGAAGGTCTGGTGCTGGAAATCCACTTCCCGAAAGTTCTGCTGATAAGGTCTGAAAAGAGGAGGGGGTCTGAACTATCGTGCAGGAGAGAAGGGCGGCCTGGGAGGCGAAAAATGGAAGTGGAGAGGCCTCTCTCCTGAGAAGGGTGTCCTTTGGATCAGGTAAGGACTTCGTGGTCTGTGCATCTTTAATTTTATTGACACGATATTTCACTTATCCAATAAAATTACATGAATAATCAGGAGACCAAGCTCGAAGCCGAACTCGATTTCAAGTTCCCCAAGGCGCCCCTTATCGACCCAAAATACATGCCCCGCTCCGGAACTGCCTTCAAGCCTGCCGACCACACATCCAAGCTAGACACTCCTATCAAAAACGTCCTCAGCGGCTCGGAATCTGCATCAATGCTCAGCGAATCGGATCGAAAGGCTATTGACTAGCTGTACAACAAAAGAATAAAGTAAATCCGTCAGCCAAAATAATTCGTGAGCACGACAACAAACTGCGAAACGAACCTCCAGCCAAAATAGCGACAGCCGAAAGGTGACTTAGCAGCTGCGCTACCCTCCAGCGTCAATTCCGACACTGAAAATCACAAATCAGCTATTAACCCAGGCATGGCAGATCAAAAAGAAAAGTCCAAGGATATCAAAGTTATAATTCCTCCTCAGTACAAGACCGAGAATAAGACGCAGACATTCACCTAGGGCAGGCCCATCCCAAGCACCTCCGTAGCATCAATTTACAATAGTGGCAGTCCCATCCCAACCTCCAGGTAGTCGAGGTAGAAGAACGACACAAAGAACTCTCAATAGCAGTATCATCAGTCCTTCACATAGGGCAGGCCCATCCCGAGCACCTCTATCACCTCGGCTTATAATACCAGCAGTTCCATCCCTACTTCCAGGGAATCCAAGTAGTTCAAACGTGAAGATAAGATTAACCAAGAGAATTATCAGTCCTTTACATAGGGAAGGCTCATCCCAACTACCTCAGTCCCAAACACTTATAATGGTTCACCAAAGGAGTCATCCTCCACTTACCAAATAAATAAAATCTAACGCAAATTGCCTTAGTCCTACAAGCCTGCCAATCCAGTTCACAGTCAGGGGACAACAAAAGAAATTTTCAGAGCCTCCTAAATTAATCAGCGCGAAAACGATCAAGTATTTGCCAGCAAGCCTATCCCACTCTCTCAGCCAGCTAGACAATCCGAGGCTCCAGCCCGTCCGGCCTTCAAGTACCGCAACCAAAGCGAGCGGGAGCAGGAACGGAATGACCAGACCTAGCGAGAGATGAGACAAAGATACGAAAAGAGCTATGGAAAGTCATTGCATCTGTAGTAGCCAACCAAGTAGAATATGCAGCACGTATACTAAATCTAGATGAAGAGGAAATAATTCTACCAGTCACGCACCTAACTCAACATGGAGTGTTTCGATAAGGCCTCGAGAGTCAAATCTGAACTCAAGTTCCAGGAGGAAGACTCTGAGGCCCTCAAGTTCAACCATAAGTACGAGCCCAGGTATGAGGAGCCCATAGACAGGTAGAAGAACTACCCCGCCAAGCCCCCCAGTTCTCACTTCACGAAGAAGGATAGGAGGTGCAGAGGTTGTGGTGGGCTGGTCCTAAGTAGCTATTAGTTTTGCGATATCTGCCTCAGGAAGCGTCCCAATCAATAACAAAAAGCGATAATCGGCCGAAAAAGCTTTGCAAGCCCAGGGAACGAGAGTTCAGGAAGGTACGAGATGTAGCGGATGTAGCTGAAGCGAGTGGGGAGCCAAGGACTGATGGGGACGATGGGGACGGTGGAGGAGAAGCGGCGCAAGACCCCGGTGCGGGACTATTAGTTTAAAACTTTTTACCGGAACTGATTATAAGATATTATGTCAGTCGATTTAGATCACCTTCCGGTGCACCGATATCTGCAGGATGTCAGGCATCAGCCGCAGGCTCTTCCGCTGTGCGCTCGTGCTTCTCACTTGCTTCTATCGCTCGATTTGCTTGCTGCACTTGTCCAGCACCTTTGATTTGGCCCGGAGAAGTCCTCGTCCCTCCGTGACCCTGAAGGCGTACCTGTTGAGCCGAGGCTCGCAGAGGGAGACCACTTTAAGTGCCTTGCACTTGTAGACCAGCTTCCTAAACAAGTCTTAATTTTCCTTAATGATCTGCTATTTGGCTATGACATAGCAATATTTATGGAACCTGACAAGCGGGACTCCGTAGACGACCAGGACGACGAACTCGGTTGTCTGGAACTCGTAGCTGAGTCTTCCGACGACCTCGAGGATGGTGTTGGTCAGCAAACGCTCCTGCAGTCCCTGAGTAAAGGGGTTATCCAGCAGCACCAGGACGTGTTCACCCTTTCTTTAGGTCTCATCATTCTTAAAAATGATTATCTCCTCGGAGAGATAAACAGTGATTGTTTAATTTTATTATTTAATGAGTGAAGTTGCCATGTCAGCCATACGCTCCCTCACCTCCACGCTTATCACAGAGCAGTCCTCTCTGACGTAGATCGGCCTGCAGCCCTGCTACACCCAGAACCCCTTCAGCAGCAGGTGTCCGTGGACGGTCGCCAACATAGGGTGGCTTAGGTCGAGTTGGTTCTGTTTCATTGATATTAAAAATTGGCCATCGCTGAATTAAAATGTTTAGGAAACTTTACCTTCCCTGCTATGCCATGCTAATGTGTCCCCCCATTTATGCTCTCAAGTAACCCTCAATCCAGAGCAAGCTCCAAGGAGAGTACCTAAACCGCATCAGAAGGTACTCTGCCCCATAAAAGATTTTCTAAACATTCGCATCGCAGTCAAAGGATGGACAGCTGTCGATGACATTCGCAGACCTGCTCTAAGCGCTAATTCCCTACAACTACAACGAGAGGAGCGAGAAGGGAGAGGATCTGTAGTTGTACTGGCTGCGCAAGATGGCAGACGTTGACAACGACGGAAACATCTCCGTCTACGAGTACTTCAATCTAATAACGTTTTTGCAGAGTACTGCGGTAACAAGGCGACGAAAGCAAGATAAACTCCTTCTTCGAAAAAGAAATCATTTCTCTGGAGCAAATCATTGCCTTCCTCAAGTACTTGAGGAACAAAAGCTCGCAGAAGCTCACCTCAACCTTTCTCGACCCTCGTGCCTGTAAGATTTAATAGAAGCAGTACGAAGAGATCCTTATCAAGACTGCCAGGCTCCTCGTTAAGGATGGCTTGACCAAAACCAGATTGTGCGAGATCCGAAGGGGCATCTTCGAAGAACTGCTTACCTACGAGTTCAGAAAGCTCAAAGAAAACTAGCAGATAGACGGTTAAGCCTTCGCCAAATCCCTCATCAGCTACATGGACCAAAGCAAGGTCAAGTCAGCCTTCAAAAGCCTGGAAAACTAGGATCTGCAGGACAAGCGGTTCACCTTTACACAGTTCAGACATTTCCACTACTTCATGGAGGAAACCATTCGTACTCTTAAACATTCAGTCCAAAGTAAGGGCTTTGTGTCTAAAGACTAGATCAAGGAGATGGTCAAGCAATACGAGAGCAAGCATGGCTCCAACCTGATCCCGCTGGAAGCAATCGACATCATGTTTCTGACCTACGACTCGAGCAGAAACAACTGTTTGGATAGGAGCGAGGTGCTAGGCGTCCTGGACAGACGGCTGTTCTACCAGGTGAAGTAGTAGAAGTAGGGGAAGCGAACTGCCCAGCTGCTGAGCTAAAGCTGGCAAAAGCTGGTATCCAAAGGGCGAAGGATATGGGAGATAGTCAAGTAGTGATCTCGCATTATTATTCACTTGCTAAATAATTTGCGCAGCTCAGGGTCTTGCGTTATTGACGTCTGCATCAGGTTGTTCATCTTCTGGTTTAAAAGCATCTGCGCCTGCTGAAATTTCATTGCACAATTTTTCACGCACTTCGCCTACTGCTCCGACAGCTGTCCCGAGCTGTGGGGAGGTTTGATGCATTCCCTCGAGCAGCGTCCAACCTCGTAGTGGTTGGTGTGTGCAGAGGTGAGCTGGATCCTGGGGTTGTTGAGGTCTAAGTCCATTTATTAAATATGCTTTCAAATGAATTGTTCCTAAGTGAAAATTCTCAAAAGGCCAATGCAGAGGTGCCTGTCCAACATAATCAGGCTGAAGGCTAGTGCAAGATCGTCAAACTCTACTCGCTTAAAGTCAGTCTCCCCAAACTCTTTTGTTACTACCTCCTGAGCTTCATCACGCTTGGCCTAGTTGCCTTGCTCTGCAGGTGGGTTATCAGCATCAAACGGGCCCTCTGCTACGACTACAGCAGTCTTGCGGAGGCGACCGACTTTCTAGTGCTGAACTGGGACGGGTCTTGGTCGATCCACGAGAAGCTGACCAGGTATTCCGAGGGAGTGTAAATAATTTACTTTTAAAATAGGTTCCTCCTATACCAGTATAGCTAATAGGACCTAGTGTTCAAGCCGGCCCTCTACTAGGTCAACCCCTAGGCGCCACAGACTCCCCCTCTCAACCATATGCAAGCTGCTCGCGCCAGAGAGGTCTTCGGCAGGAACTTCATCAGAGTGTGCAGGAATTCCTGGCTGAGTCTGCTCTGCGACGAGGTGCTCAACCCCTTCGTCCTGTTCGAGATATTCAGCGTCTCCGTCTGGATCATTTAATAGTATGTAGAATACGCTTTGTATGTCACGATCGCGACCCTGCTCAGCATCCTATACGACGTGTATCTGATCCGCTGCGGCCAAGAAAAACTAAGCGCCAACCACCCGCAGATCGACCTGAGGGTGCGAGTGGTTCGGCAGGAGGGGTAGCAGCTCCTCAGCAGCTAGGAGTTAGTCCCCGGCGATCACATCATTATATAAAACTAAATCCCTTGTGATTGTCTGATTATCTAGGGAAGCGCAATCGTCGATGAGCGACCCTTGGCAATGAACAACTACGTGGTCAAGAGCTAGTTCATCGGGGCCTAGAACCCTGAGTCCGTCGTACTTATGGGCTCGCTCCTCATAGAGAATAAGATCAGAGCGGCAATCGTTCTGCGCACTGGCTTTAGCACCACTAAAGGACAACTCATAAGGGCCTCTCTGTTCCCGCAGGTCAACAATTTCAAGGCCTTCAAAGACCCAGTGAAGATGCTCATGATCCTCTTCTTCCTCACCTTAACCTGCTTTATCTATTTCTGCATGCCTCTTTTCTAGTGGCTGAGTGTATTCAACTTGATTATTATTTTCCTTGACCTACTAACAACTGCAGTGCCTCCCTCATTACCACTCGCCCTCACTGTCGGCATCGGTGTTTCCCTCCAGTAGCTTGACAGTCGTGGAATAATTTGCATCTCTCCGCCCAAAATAGCGGAGGGAGGGTAAATTGACATCATAATTCTTGATAAAAACTAGACTATTGTTAACAAACAAACTTCGCTGGCAGGGTTCTTGAAGAATAACTCGGAAGGGACTTTGGACTTAGTCTAGCGGGTCGAGGAGGAGGACATGGGCCTGTGCAGCAGCCTTTGCCACTCACTGGTGCTGTAGCCAGCCCCCTTGGGCGACCCGATTGAGCTACAAGTGTATTAACTGACTAAACAATTCTGCAAGGGGGCGACTCGAAGCCAAGTGAGGAAGAATAAGGATGTAACTCTAGTCAAGGTCAGTATCCCCAATCTTAGCAGGACTGTTACTATTGTAAAAGGACATTGGGAGAGTCTGCAGCTCTACCGGCCGCAGTGCAGGCAGTTCACGGAGATGGCCATCGACAGCTACCAGCGCAAGGGCTATGACATCGAGTGCTTCGTGTGGGACATGCCTGGTTACTTCATGCTGGTAGGTGGAATCCTGATAGAGCGGACAATCCGAGAGCAAGCTGCTGAAGTGCTGGAGTGGGTTCAAAGCTCAAAGATCCAGGTAGCGATCGTCTCTTAGGACTAGATGTCAGTGTCATCGAGCATTTTCAATAAGATAAAGCTACTAAGGGAGGAAGAGCCCATCGCTTTGAGTCAGCTCTTCTATCTCAACAATAGCTTGTCCATTCGCATCGAGCAGCAGGCCCTCTACAACATTCAGTACCACGCCACCTAACTTGTCAAGGCCATGACCTTTGAACTCAGAGATTCTGAGCAGTAGTGTCTCGTTAGGTCATTTCTTAGCATAGTTAGCTAGTATTAATACATCGCTATCAACGGCTAGCTGTTCGATTACTTGCTCAACAAGAAGTCTCTACTCCCCATTCTCGCCAAGGTCAAGCTATTCACTTCTTTTAGCACACTCCAAAGAGCACAACTCATCAAGCTGCTTCAATCTCAGAGGAAGGTGGTCGCTATGCTTTCAAATCCCTAGTTTGATACACTAGCCCTGCGACATGCCAACATCGGAATGTCTTTGATCGAATCCGACACTCCGATGAGCAGCCAGCTAAAATTCACAACAAACAGGGGCATCGCAGCCCTTAAAGACTTGCTAGGCTACTGCCGAGTTGCTATGAACAGCAATTTCCTAACATTCAAAATACAAAGCATGTTCTCGCTAATCTAAGGAATAACGACCCTCCTGCTGTACAGGATGTTCACCTAGCTCAACACTCAGAAGAGCCTCTTCCAGGATATTGCCATCTCTGGACCTATTTTCCTTACTATCCTCATTGTCAAGCCCTCCGAAAAGCTTGACCCTCGGAAGCCGCCTCACTCCCTCTTTTCAAAGCGGAACCTAATATCGATAATGGCTCAGACGGGACTATTCTTCGTGGCACAGCTATCACTGGTGATGCTACTGGAAAGCAAGGAGTTCTACAAAGGCTGGTAGAGCAACAAGAACTACCTGGTGAACTACGGATCGTTGATCGAGTAGTCTATATAGACTGACAGCCTATTCCTATTTTCCAACTTTCTCTACATCGGAGTCGTCATTGCCTTCACAGCATTCCAGAACCACGTCAAGAGTCTTTTCTAGAACTATTTGCTCCTTTGCAATATCCTCCTCCTCGAAATTCTCAGTCTTATGGTTTGGCTGACCCCACATTGGCTCCCCAAAGGCCTTACTGTAGAGGGAGGGTCGTCGTGGCAGCGGGAGATCGTGGTGCTGAGCCATATGTGGTCGGCAGGGTCGATCCTTCTGGAGTGGCTGGTGTGGAAGAAGTGCAACTAGTACGAGTTGTAATGATATATTGGTAATTTTAATAATGCTAAAGAGAGCATGGAAGACCCTTAAATTTCAGAAGCAAGCAGTTGAGCTACAGAGGCAGTACTTGAAGACCAAGAGCTTGAAGGACGAGTTAGCGCTCAAGTCGTTCTTAATTACCCATCAGGTCCCCTTCGGAGATCACAATTTTTTTCAAAAGGAACCCGAGATAAAAAATTAAAAAAAGTTCATGATATTAATAGGCATCCTGTGTGCTTATGCAAGTTTGCAGTTTGTGCTATGGTTTATGAATAGGTAGGATTTTTTTGATAAAATTAATAAACTTAGCGAAGATCCTATACCTAAAGAGGACATCGACTTCAAGCATGTCCTCGGAATTTAAACTCACAAGCAGGAGATTTAAGAGATTGTTGACTATATTAAAAACCCTGCCAAATTCACGTCCATGGGCGCCAGGATGCCCAAGGGTATACTCATGGTCGGGCCACCGGGAACCGGTAAAACCATGCTGGCAAAGGCGCTCGCCAAGGAGTCAGGCTGCCACTTTATTTACCGCTGTGGCTCGGACTTCGATTAAATCTTCGTTGGAGTCGGAGCATCAAGAGTACGCAGATTATTTAAATAAGCGAAGGCAAACGCACCTTGCATCATCTTCATCGACTAGATTTAATCGGTCGCCAAAAGCAGGAAGAGAAAATCTATAATCAAGTCCTCAGGGTCGCAGACTCTCAACCAGCTGCTAACAGAGATGGATGGCTTCAATTCTGATCATCGTATCGTTGTCATTGGGGCCACCAATTTGTAATAGCAATTGGATTAGGCCATCAAACGTCCCGGAAGGTTCGATAAGATACTTCATATTCCTCGGCCAGATAAGGAGGGCAGACGCTAACTGCTCACTCATTACTCCTCGAAAATCAAGTGTGAAAAAGTCGATATTGACAAGCTGGTCGAACAAACCTAAGGACTCACTGGCGCTGACATTAAAAATCTAGTCAATCTCGCTATTCTAAACGCATTAAAAAACGGCAGCTAGCTCGCCTTAATGCAAAACTTCATTTTTGCAATCGAAAGGATCAAAGTAGGAGTCAAGAGTAAGAGGACAATGACTGCAAATTAGCGTAAGTCTATTGCCGTACACTAAGCTGGCCACTCACTGCTAGCCCTGCTGAATGAAAACGCACCTGAAGTCTAGAAAGTGTCTATCAGAGGAGCAAAACCCTCCCACGGGTTCACCTACTTCAAGAATCGGAACTAGACAAGTATCAAGATGAAATAGATTTAAGCCCTCATCGAAGTATCTTTGGCCGGAAAGGCCTCCTAAGAAATCCTGCTCGGCTAAGACAATATCAGTTCGGCCTGCTAATAGGACTTGAAGAAGGCCTCCGAACTTGCCTACCAGTACATCAAGCTTTGCAGTTAGGAGAACTTGGTCGCAATTGACACCATCAGCTGCAGTGGCGATTTCAAATATGAGGTGGACTGCAGAGTGAGGGATCTGCTGAATCGGATGTACAGGGAGGTGAGAGGGAAGCTGCTGTAACGGAAGAGGAGCCTGGAGGCGCTGAGCGAGAAGCTGGAGTTGTAGGAGGAGGTGTATGTACAGTAAATAAAAGCTTTATTATGAGCAAATCAATCTCCAAGTTCACCGTTATAAGAAAAGTCTTAATAGACTTTACTCGAAATCTTTTTCTAGCTGAAGGAGTACACGTTCTCCTGCATGATATCCTTGCTGAAATACTTGAGGTCCAGCTGTCCCTTCAGCTACGGCACGAACCTAGGCTTGTACTCCTTCTCCATCAGTCTCGCAAACTAGATGGGCCCGAAAAAGGGGTGCAACTTGATGTCATCAATGCTTTAATGTCCTAATCTTCTTTTAGGGTCCTTCTCCAGGAGGCTTTCAATCAAATTCTGACACTACGCACTCACCCTGACAGGAAATTTTATTTGATCTTTCTTTATTTTAAGAAAAATCTATTACTGATTCTAGGAGTGGAAAGGAGGCATACCCTGAGTCATCTCGTACAGGAGGATGCCCAGACCCCACCAGTCCACCTCAAACCCGCACTCTTGCCTCAGGATCACTTCAGGCGCCAAATAGTACAAGGTGCCAGCTAACGAAAAAATATGCGGCGCCATAAGATTCCTCTTGGATAGTCCAAAATCAACAATCTTAATGTAGCCGTCCTATGCAATTAGTATATTTTCGGGCTTCAAGCTTATTAAAATATTACTCCCGATATACGATCCCATTTTAGTGCAAATGCTCCAGAGCCAGCAGAACTTGTCCGCCAAACATCCGGGCCTCCTCCTATTCGAGTCGTCCTTGGCGCTCGATGCGAGAGAAGAGCTCTCCGCCAGGACAGTAGTCGAGGGCCAAGTAGAGGGAGTGGGGAGTCTGAAAGGAGAAGTGCAATTTGATAATAAAAGGGTGTTTGACTGTTTGCAGAATATTTTTCTCGAGGACAGCCGAGTTGTCTCTAAACTTTTATTACAAAAAGGACTTCTTCATGATTTTGAGGGCGAAGAGATGTCGGGAGGCCCTGTGCTTGGCTAGGATGACTTTGCCCCAGGCGCCTCGTCCGATAACGCTGACTGTCACAAAATCCTAGAGACTGTGTTTTTTCATTATATCTCCAATCTAATTAATCACAATCTTCGTTCACTATTTAATTGTTTTCCTATTTAATTCCAGGAATTATTATTAACATTTCTAGGTGTGCTTCCGAATCTCACGCAGTTACCGCTGTCGTCCCTGCTTTAGTCTCCTTCGTAGCTCAACTACTGACTACCCCTTCTCCTTCGTTTAACTCAGCCAATCACACAGTTCCTCCACATCTTACACTAGTTGTTTGTGCCTTAACTCCAGGTCCAAATCAGTCAAGGGGCCTCGCTCCTTAGTCGGAGTTGGCTCCTTTTTCTCTTTGGCTGTCTTCTTCTTAACAATCATCTATTTAGAGGTTTAAAGCTTTTGCTAACAGAAAATAAGCTTCTTGTCGACCTAGATGAACTATTTAGTCTTCTGTTCCAAGGCCCTCTCAAGTTTTTGTTATCGGTCTCGGCATTTTCTAAGCTAGCTGTCCATAATCTACTATTTTTTTTTAAGAGTTTTTCGGGCCGCTTTGACTCGATAGACGAGGGCTGAGACGACGGAGAGTAGGGTTTCCACGGACTAGAACTGCAGGAGTGAAGCAGGAATTAGCTCGATATTTTAAGCGGATAGATAAAGGTTAAGTTCGTGAATTCTCAAGCTGTGTTCGTTCTCTTGCGAGACTTAGTCGAAGAAGTTCTTGTAAGTCTCATTTCCTTAATCATATTCGCTGGTCTAATTATTCATTGTCCCATTTACTTTGCACTCTTTTTATAATCAAGCTGGAATTAGTCATTTATAACTCATCTCTTCTAGACTGATGGCCCCTTCCTCGAGGTGCTCTTGGGCTTGTTCCACATAAGCTTGCTGTCCGAAAATCCTTTGTCAGGGTGATTCGCTACCAGCTTAGGCTGGGAGATATGCCGCTTGTTTATAGTCGCCTTGCTCAGTCTTCCTGGCGAATCATATATCTTATGTAACCTCTCGATTTTATCAGTAAAGGCCTACTTGGTTTTTGGGAGAGACTTGATGGAGGATGAGCGTTTGGTACGGTCCGTTTTGAAGTTTGTGTGCATTCCTTTGATGAGCTAAATCTTGTTCGAGATTTTACCGTTGCCAGTCAGCACCAATAAATTATTGGATTTGCGTTCGACCTAGTTCTTTTGAATTTTAGTCCTACTTTCCTCCAGTTTTTCGAGAGACTGTTTTGTCTTGAAATTGGAGAGTTTGCGATGAGAGTAGTCAGCAGGCTCCTTCTTCTTGAAATCGAGCTTGGAGTCTTTGCTGTTTCTGCGCAAACTATGTAGTTTGAGGTTGATTAAATTCTTAATCTCAATCCTCTTGAAGTCCTACATTATTCTGTCAAGTTTTAGCCTCTCGTTGCTCGACTATTGGAACACCTCGAACTACACGGGCGTTTTTATTCTGTGGCTTGTTAGATTTCGTAATTTATCCAGAAGGTCTCTGCAGGCCTAGCTTTCGTTGAGAGCTTTCTTAACGTTGGCCTTTTGAGCACTTTGTTTTCCCTTTTTTTACTTTTTTTGTTCTTTGCGAAGGGTTTTGAAGGAGAGATCCTTAATTGAATTTAGAAGAGTAGAGTAACGATCGCGACTAGGGTAGTGCATTTCCGAGTCTTAACTGGAGTAGTTGAGGGGAAGACCGTTGGCCCTCCGATATTAGTACTCCCTCTTGCAAACTATGCGGTCGGCGTAGACTCTGGACTAGGGGAGACCGTGGATCCTGGGAGCGTCCCAGGTTTTTGAATAAAATTAGCTAATCTTTTTAATTTTGCCCTCGAACTAGCTGGAGGAATACACTCTCTTCAAATTTTAGGTGTCATCTTCCCACACTTGTAGCTCTTCCAGCATCACGCGCTAGGGGATGTATGCGTCCTCGAGGAGTGCCTCAATAAATTACTAGTCAATAGAGGCCTGAGAGTTGCAGTATTTGCTGGCAAGGGCCTTGTTAATCGTAAGGGGGTAGAAATCGCCGATCTCGTTGGAGCAGAAAAAGCAATGTGGAGGCAGGTCAAGCTCATCACTCGATGGTTAAGAGCATTTAAAGGTATTCATATTAGAAATCAGCTTATATGATTTGGCTGATTATTTTCCAGACGACCCTCGCCCTCTACCCACTCACCTGCGACCTCAACTGCAATACTTGCGCCAATAAGGATACTGACCGCTCCAACTGCTAGACATGTAGCTCTCTCCTCAAGCTCAACGAACGCAAGGAGTGCGTACTCAATACTTCTTCTAAGGCTCAGATCTTCACTTTCCTTACTGACCCATTCTACACGGAGGAATCAGCTTTAAACTGGACTTTAAACGGGACTGCCATTGATCCCACCACTCTGCCTTTTAACTTGAAATAATGCTCTGGAACAAATCTGATCGGGCTCTTCACGGAGTACGATATAATCAAAGTTAGCTGGTATTTGCCACCCCATAACCTAATTTACATAAAGTTTTTGTTAGTGAACATAATCCAACCGTTCAGCCTGAGGATCTACGCGGAGAGCAAGCTGGTGTACACGTTGCGGCTGAACATGTTTATTCCCCAGCCAAAAACGGTAAAGCAAGACCTTTGTAACTTGAATAAGATTTCCTAAATTAATCGCTACGTCTAATTCAATTTCTCTCACTTTGGCAACTATCTCAACCTCACTTTCGATGGTGATTTCATCATCGACAACGCCAAAATCAGCCAATACCCCCCTGTTTAAGCCGATATTGTCTACAGTCTCAGAGACTTCCTCCTCATCGTCAATAAGTGCGAAATCTGTCCGGACACTTAAATCCAGTCGACGGTGGTTCTGGTGTTGATAATCTCAGGACTGGTTTTCGTGCTGGTGGTGCTGGCCTTTGTCACGGTCTCGATCACGAATTACATAAATTATTCATATGGTTAGCCCTTCAGAAAAAACATAGCGAAGTTTGAGAAATTGAAGGCCCGGTTCTAAAGTAACAGATCAAGGCGCAAAAGGTTCAAGTCTCGCTCACAAAACAAGTCTCGTCTCAGCAGCTCATTCGCTCTGTAGTCTGACTCCAGGCTGTCGAGGTCAAAGTCGAAGCAAGAAAATTGAACTATATTATAATGGACATTCAAACTTACGCACTCACTCAGCCTTAATCGCCGGAGATGCTCCCCTCTCCTGACCTCCAGGCTTTTCTAAGAGAGTTTTCTCCTCATCATATTGCCCAAGTCAAGTTCTACTTCGCTGAGCTTAAGGAGAGTGTTAACTTAACCGAGTTTATTAGCTTGATAATCCTCACGATGGGCGAAGGCAAGTAAGCAAGAGTCTCAGACCTCCAGCTGATAAGCCAAGCAGTTTAAATTTTCAAACTTATCGACATAAAAAGGACAGGACGAATAAAGTTCAACCAGTTCACAACCTTCCTTATCGAGTCGGAGTAGATCCTGAACAGGGACCAAACTCTACAAGAAATCAAAATTGTCAGGTCATAAAACTAGCTTAAAATTTCAGCATAAAAAATATTTCTCTCTGAGGAGTACATCATCCTTCTCGACCACACCCATCGTCTTATAGTCATCTACGATCCTCACTCGCTCAAGGAGGTGCAAAAGGTCTCCATCGGCAATAACATCATCATTAATGTCCTGGCAATCCCCAAGACCAAACACTTGCTGGTCGCCTCCAACGACAAACATCTGAACGTCTTTGATATCGGCTAAAACACCATTGTATCCAGGTTTATATTGCCCGACTCACAGACGTTTATGAATTTCTCAGCCCTCTACAGGTGCTGCTATTCATGTTCGTCGCGAGGAATGATCTATGAGTGGGAGGCCTAGAAACTGGTAAAGAACAAGACAGACATATCCAAGCCGCCCAAAATAGACGTTTTTAAGAGGAAGGAAGAAAAGCCCTAAGAAAAGAAGTAAAAAAAAATAGCGGCTTTTGGGATGGAGCCCAAGGCTACCAAGAAGGAGGAGAGGAGGACTTTCACAAATGAAGAATCACTAGTAAGCTGCATGATCTGCATCGACCAGCTCTAGCTCCTCGTCACTGGTTCTAATGACCACCTGCTCAGACTCTACCCCAACAAGCCGAATTAATCTTCTCTTCCCAAAATTTTAAAAGGACACAATAAGCCTATCAAGGACATTACTTTTTGCGCTTAAAAGAAACACCTGGTCTCATGTTCCTTCGAATTTTAGGTGCTTGTCTGGAACACTTACTTGTAGCACCCCGTCGTGCGACTCCACGGACACTAGGCTCCTCTGCTTAATGTAATGTGTCCAAATAATTACGGAGTGATCTGCAGTCTTGACTCGAAAGGAGTAATGAAGATTTGGAGCGCAGATTCACATAAACTTCTACAGACCAACTCGCACTCAGAGTAGGGACGTATCAAGAGCATAATTTTCAGGGAGCAGGATTAGAGATTCTACTTAGCTGGAAGGAACATAATATCTTACAAGTTCCAACTGATGCACAACCCTGACCTCACCGATGATTTCGAGATAGGGGCATTTGCCTGTAGTGAGCTGCAAGACGAACTCTACGTAGCTGCAGATCGGCACCTCAAGATCTGGAGTCTCTCCAAGGGCATCATCAAGCAGGTATACAAGAATGTCAGTGAAAGCCAGATTGTCGCCATCACTCTAGATAAGTACTAAAGGAGAATTTTCATTGCCTCGCACAACGGGTCGATCAACATCCTGGATGCAAAGACAGGGTTCAACGTGGGGAGCATGAGCTAGCACAGTGCGGAGGTGAGCTTCCTGGTTTACTCGAAGGCCTTCAGCCTGCTGGTGTCAGCGAGCTGGGACCACAGCATCAAGGTGCACAACGACTCAAACCATATCTAGCTCCCTGATAAGCGGAAGAGTATAGCTTTAACAAGATATTTTGAGGTCGGTTAAAAATTGCCATAATAGCGAGATCATCCTGGCGGCCTTCTCAGAGCTCAGCTTCCTTGTCGCCACTTGCTCTCGCACCCCCACTATTCGTCTCTGGGACTTCTAGAAAGGCGCCCTCGAATCCTAACTCTATTGCTCAGCTTAGCTCAATTGCGCCGTGTTCCTTGATCCGTATCCGCTTCTGCTGTGCACTGACGTTAAGGGCTTTGTCTTCATTTGGGGAATTCCGCCTTACTAGCATGCCTACAAACTTTTGGTGAGCTGGAAAAACATGTTCACAATTCAAAGGGCGACAGCCGTCACCTGCGTGAATTTCATCTAAAGCTAGGGGAGAGTGGTGCTGCTAGTTGGCGATGAGAGCGGCTACATCCGCACACTGAATCTCAGCGAGGTCTTCCAGAAGATAAAGGCCAGCAAATTAGGCAAGGACGCCCTCAGCTACAATAAGAATCCTTACCGGATTTAGGACAAAGTCTTCTAGCCTTACAATAACAAATTCGATTATTAGCAGCCCAAACCTCTCCATCAACTCGAGAAGCTAATCCGCCAAGTCTCCTTGTTCAAAGCACACTCCAAACGAGTCGATTTCATTCACCCCCTCATGAAGTAGAAGGACTGGATCATCCTGAGTTCGGGGAGCGACATCCTAGTGAAGGCTTGGAGCAAAGAAGGACGATGCCTGGGAGTGCTGCGACAAGGAGGAAGTTTCCAATGGGACCTCTCAATAAAAGTGAACCGGGAGAAATAAATGTAGCTGCGCTAGTACTAAAGTTAAGTAAAGAAGTAGATAATAAAGCTGAGGAAATCAAAGCGACTTAGCCTGCTCATAGAGAAGCAGGAGACTAGGTCCGAGATCGATAATGAGTAGGTCTTCTAGAACCTCAAAGATCTTGAGTCTCTCCTCTCAAGGGATCAGAGGCCTGACAAACTCAACAAAAATAAGTGATTCAGATTCCTGCTTGCTAGATCAGTGTCCTTACTTTCGATATAGCTTGCTGCTCCCAGACAGGCTGCCGTTAACGCTCCTACAGTTTTGAAACAATCTTCTCGTACTCTAGCTCCATTTCAAAAATTCTGTCTTTGAGAGCCGGAAACTAATTTTGATAAAGCCGCACTGGTAATGAGAGGACATTAATTCCTTAGCATCTAGTTCTAGCCGCCAAGCTGCTAGTTCAGAGTGAGTGCGTCGGTAAGCCTGCTGGAGAGTTTTTTGGCTTAATCAGCGAGGGCAGTCCTAAGGAGCGTATTCTCCTGCTTCAATTCTCTCATCTTTTTGAGCAGCTCATTATTCGTAATGTTTTTTAAATCTAAAAGTTTCTTGTAATGTGAACACCTATTTCTAGACAAGCTATTGCGCCAGCTCTGCTAGTCGGTCCGAATTGCGGCTATTGGTCAGACCAGAGTTGACTCGTGACTTGGCCTCCTGAGATTACTTCAGCCCAACAACCTGCAATTCCAAGCTTTTGACCTTTTTTTCCAACTCCAGGATATAATGCTGACTAGTATTAAGCTACTTCTGCTTGAGAGTCAGCATGTGGCTGAGTTTGGCTACATCGTCCTTCATTTATAATTATGTCCTTCATTGAAATACGAATTGCTAATAGAATTGTCGTGGGATCCTGCATTGCTAAAGGTTCAACCTCAACCATCTACTTAGGCAGGAATGCGCAGACAGCTCAGGAAGTTGTCATAAAGGCCTAGCCCTTGAAACACAACACCGAGATCCTCGCCAACGAAAAGGAAATTCTTTAACGTCTCCAAGGAGGGGTGGGCATCCCCTTCTTGTACTTGTATTAAAAAACTAGCGAGTTCGAGTTTTTGGTTTAAGACCTACTTGGTAACTCGCTTGAGGACTACTTCAATCATTGTGGAAGATCGTTTAGTTTGAAGACTGTGATTCTCATTGCTGATCAGCTACTCTCCCTCCTATAATTCATCCATTCCAAAGGCATAATTCACAGGGATATCAATCCTCACAACTTCCTCATGGGCACTGGGAAAAAGAACCACCTCATTCATGCCATCGACTTCGGACTTTCGTGCTTAAGCGATGAGGCCCAATTGTCAGCCGAAGAGTTCGGCTGTTTGAGATTTTCGTCACCACATGTTCTTAAAGATAAGCGGCACTCATTCAAGACGGACCTACAGGCTTTAGGAATAATGTTGGTCTACTTCATGAGAGGTGGCAAATTGCCCTGGCAAGGCATTCGATAACCGGAGATAAAGGCCAAATTCTAAAAAGTTCAGGCAGCTAAATAAAAGGTTTTTTTCGAATAATTGTGCAGAGGCCTGCCATTCTAATTCAGCAAATACTTCAGCACAGTGCATGAGATGAAAGAGTAGTAGACTCGGGACTACTACATGCTGAAGCGCATTTTCAAGTAGCGACTGGTCATGGAGGAGCTAGATTACGATTATATTTTCGATTGGTTTCTAATTCCATTTTCCATAAAGAACTTGAAAAATAATTTCAATTTTCCCGTCAAGACGCACTTCGATGAGGCTAAGAGCAAGCTCTCCGACAGCTGGACCAACTTGCTCGGCGGAAAGCCCAATAACAAGGCCCAGCGCAAGGGTATCATGAAGCTCTCAAGCGAGAAGGAGCCGAAGAAAGAGGAGAGGAAATACTTTTCCGAGAACAAGTAGAAAACGAACACAACGAAGAAGAAGTAGGAGAAAAATTGTGTGGTTTTCTGAGTGTTGATTCAGTGATTGGACATGGCAAAATAGTATTTATGACTTCGTTGTGCTTTCAGCATTGAAATTACTTGGTTTGATTACTTGTTTAGCCTTTTTAATTGCTCCCGCAACTCCACTTTGCTCTCCAACCTTTGTTTTATTGCCTCACGCTTCAGTTGTCTTCTTCCCTCTTATTACTACTTCAGCCTCTAGAGCCTCTCCCTTTGGACATTCATTTCCCTCTCAGCCTGCTCTGCTTTCCTTCTTTGCCGCGTTTCCTGGGGAGAGGGAATCGAACTGAGCTATTAATTGACTCTGCGCAGCTGTTCCAGGAGGATGCGCTTTTGTTTGAGCTTCAAGGACAATTAATCAGCCAGCTCATAATCCTTACCTCGTTATGTAATTAAAGGCTCTTTTTCCATTTGATAATAATGATTGTCCTATTCCTTCACAGCCTCACCGCTCTGCAATACGATTATTCTAGTCATGGAAATGATTGGCCCACTCTATTCACTAGTTGCAACAAGTCCGAAATGGGCCCCAGAAATATATCATCCCAGGCCTTATCCAAGCATTCCTATTTTTTCCCTAACTACCGACCAGCTCAGGCTGTCCTCTAGGCCAGAGAGTGGACTCTTATTCTCTCAGGGTAATTCGGGTACAGCTTCACAATGAATGAAAAGGGGACCAGGATAGGCTACAAAGCTGTAGAAATACGGTTTCGAAGCAGAAGTTAGCATTCAATTGACGGTCGATACTTCCCTCTTGAAATGCAGGTCTACCATCAAGAGTTGCAATAATAATTCAACCAAAAGCTCGTCCTTTCCGTCTTATTTGACAGCGCCAAGGACTAGGCTGACCCTTTCCTTTAAGAAATAATCCAGAATAAAACTATTACTGTCGACCTGAACAGATACGCTGACAGGGATAATGCAAGGATCGACTTCAACCACTACTTCGGGAGCGTGTCATACCCACCCTGCGAGAAGTCGAACTGGGTGATTCTGCGACAAGTATTCGGAATGAGCAAAGAGCAAGAATCTTTTTTCACAAAGCTGTTCAACAACGAGAGTTTAAAAGGAAATTATCGGTAAAGCCAGAAGGGATAGACTTATCTCAATTGATTTAATGATGAACAAAAAGATATTGTTGCTAGTAGGACTGCTCGGCAGTTCAGCAGCCCTCTACCTCTCAAACAAAAGTCCCCCCTTGCAACAATCCCCCGAAATCCCCAGCTTCTTCACCCAATAGATCGAAAGAGCCAGGTTCTAGCCCCTCAAACATTATTACACCTACTTGCGCTCCAGAAATAAGCATCACTTCTTCGAGAGCTTAGTGCTTTCTGGGGAGGCCTTCAATTATTTTCAAGTTTATACGCAACCTGACATTTTCACTGCTAATGTCAACAAGCTCTACGTTGTTTTCAATCCCAAGGACACTTTGCAAGCGCATGATCAGATCTGCCACGGGGGATTTACAGCAACTCTTATTGATAATTTTTTTGGTGCTGTTGCCGGCATGAACAGCGGATTCGGCCCTGTTGCAACTGCAAACCTCAACCTGAACTACCGAAAGCCGCTGAAGGTAGGTAGCTTCTATATGCTTGAAGCGGAGGTGACTTAGAGTGTGAATAAAAAGATAAAAGTTTCTTGCAAGATAGTGGACAGCTAAGGGAAAGTATGTGCAGATGGCACAGGCCTGATGATAAAGGTGGAGTGGGCATCGAAGGCCTGGTCCACTATTTCCTAGTACTTAAAGACTCTGAAATGAAATTATAATGATAAGGTAAAGTGTGCTCCACAGGATCCAAATTAACTAAAAATGTCAGCACTTCAGCACACTCATTTACTTCATCAAGGACAAGGAAAACCAACTCTACAACGGACTCGCTCCCATCTCCATTGACTCTGATAGACATATTCCAGTCGATAAACCTTCCGTTGTCTTGGTCCTCTCAGGGAAAGTCTTGCTAGAGGCCGACTAGACTTTCTTCGGGAAGAAGCTGTTTACGGAGGGCGACATAATTTTCACAGAGAGCTTCCCATGGATGGATGAATTGATCCTGCGGTCAGTGTAAGCTTAGATCCTAATTTTCAAAGGGGAGTAGGCGTAGACTCTGACTCGGCACAAAGAGCTTGTGACGTTGTTTATTTTAGAAAAACTTTAATAAAATTTCCCCAAACTGAGGTTCCTATCCCTAAATTATAAGAAGAATATAGCCAACAGGCTACTCATCCGCAAGTTCAAGAAGGACCATCTCATCCAGCTTAAGTATCCCCCAGACCTCCTGCTCGTCGTCTCGGGTAACGCTATGATATCGAATTCGCGTCCCGGACTTATAAGATGCGCTCCCTTCTTCCTGGGCTTGGAAATTATTTATTTCAAGAATCTGACAATCAAAGTAACCTCCGACGAACTATTAATCATCCAAATCAAGAACTAAGAATTTAAGTCATTTAAAGAGTAGATTCTAAAGGACTTGGTAGACCGCCACCTCATCTGGTTCAAACACCTCTCCCTGCGCTGCTCGCCTCGCCCCTTTTTGAACAACGAGTCATAGCAAGGTCTCTCAACCCTTCAGGCTGAAGTGCTTCGGCATGAGCTGGTAAAATAGGTGAAGGTAAGGGCGTAGAAGAAGAGCCATCAGCTGCCAATAGGCTAATTCTTGTTCCAAAACAAATCGATTTAAGGCGAGGCCTTAAAGCAGATATAATTATAGAAGCGGAAATCGACTATGACAAAGATCAGGAGCCTCAGCTAGTTCTGTCAGAAGATGTTCAGCACTAACTAAAAGCGGAAGCTACCTCTTCTCAAGATTAATAAGAATGCTGATATTTGATTTTATAAATGCTAAATCCTCCTGGGAATTTGTTCTGGTCTACAACCTACTAATAGTTCATCCAGCTGACTCTAGTATGGAATCTCGCATTGCCCCTGCTGTTCCTCCTGCCACTGCTAGCCATCGTCCTCCTCCTCTTCAAGTGGTCCTAAAACAAATTCAAGGCGAAGTATTAAACTTTGATTGAAAACTAAAGTTAGCAATAAATATTCATGCCTGACAAGAAATTCGGGAGGCTGATGCTGATATCCAAGTGGCTGTTTTTGGTGATATACTGGATCGAAGGAATGATTCTAGTGCTCATGCTTAACTCTCTCAATATGTTTGGCAACTGGGGTCGAACTGAGATCCTCTACGTCTTCCTCGAGGTGCTTCTCCTCATCATGCTCGTCGTCCTGCAAAACAAAATTATTTACTCTGAATTTTCTCTTTCTATAAAGGCCATTGTTGTTATCACTTTGCTAGCCTCTGTCTTGGTGCTGACCACCTCCGGCTTCTGTCTCTGCTTCTTCAATAACTATTACGGGTATCATTTGGGCGATAAATCCATCAGCACTTCATTCAGCCGGCTTACAGGATTGAACAAGTCTTGCAATCAAAATTAGCCCTGTCACTTTTTTGCAACTTTACCGCAAAACGGCACTAACTCTGTTATTTTCAATCTGCACACTGGACTAGAATCAACGTAGCCGATTTTGACCCTCACAAAAACCAATACTTCATAACAAAAAGTGATCCCATTCACAAAAATGCTCGATCAGAATCCCGATTTTACAGGGAAGCGAACTGTGTGGGCTGCTCTTGCCGATAACCTTTAATCTGATTCTGAATATTCTGTATTTGTCACAATCGATACTAAACAGTTCAATCAAACCAAATACAAGACTCCGAAGGAAGGTCCTGGCAACTTGATTGTTTTCGGAGGAGATATCGGCATGAATATTGACGGCATCACTCTAAATTCACATATTAAATTAGCTGATTTGCTGGTTATTGGAGGTGACGTGGCCTATGACGACGGCATGCTCTATTGCTACTACTCATGGGATGTCTTTTTCTGGCAATTCTAATAGATCTTCAAAAACAATGGAAGAATTGTGGCAATGGTCTTCGCAGTTGGAAACCACGATGTCGGGTTCAACAGTTACTCCGAGCTAAGCAACAAAAAGGAATAGAAAAACTATTTCAATTATCTGCCACAGCAATATTTATTTTAAAACAATACGGGAATCCCCCCGCCACTCAACCGCTCTTCTTTCGCCTATTTCGTGTTTGGAAATATGCTTTTCTTGTCCTTAGATAGTGGGTACATATATAAGCACGAAGAGCAGATTTCCTTTATTGAAAAGGTCAGTTTGGAGCACCCAGGGCTCATCAAGACTGCCTTCTACCACAATCCTATTTACCCTGCCTGCTACGAAAATACCAGCACAACCGATAAGCCTATGGAGTTTAGGGAGGCTTTAAAGTGGACGCCAATTTTCTAAAAATATTCGTTTAAGTTTGCAATGGAAAATCATGTCCACAAGAGAAAAAGAACCAAGCCGTTGATCAACTCAGTTTAAGCTCCCAATGGTGTCGTTTATTTGGGCGACGGTTGTTGGGGTGTGCCAGAGGAGAAATGCAGCTAGAAAACGAATAGTACAACAAACCCAGATTACTAATTCCGACACGTATTTTAGAACAGCGGTATAGAGAACCACTACTGGACAGTGCTGAGCTAGCCCCAGCAACTCAGCTTCAAGGCAGTTGGGAAATAGGGACAAATCTTAGACCAATTTATTATAAAGGTTTGAATCATTTAAAGTCAGCATGTTTATTTTGAATTTACGAGACTTGTTAGGAGACCTCGTTGATGATCGCTTTTAATTAGGAGACTAATTGCTCTTCGACCACCTGCTTAGCATTCCTAAATGCCGTCTGCTCTTTTGTAGCCTCAGAGAAAGCTATTTTCCTGAGAGCGGACAGCCAGGGATCGACTTGAGTCTAGGTCCTAATCGAGTAGTAATGACCCTAAAAAACTCTATTTTCTCTATCTTAAAGGGAGCTCTGAGATTCCTTTATTTGCGTGAACTTGATCTTGCTAATATTCTAAGATAGTTTTCGTTGGATGCTCCTGATCTACCAATCCTTCCCCACCTCTTCCTCCTATATCTCAGGGAACGAGAGATACAAAGGTATGCTCTTCCTCTAGTCCTCATTTAGGAAATTCATTACCTCTGCTTTGAAAGGAAGCAAAGCCTTCTCATTCAGATACTATGAAAATTTGCCTATTGTATTGACGATAAACTCTTTCTTTTTATCGAATGTCTTTATCTCAGCCAAGGCCTTTTCAAAGATTTTTTTAATGGAGCTCTGGGGTCGATGCAATATTGAGTGTATGAGTTTGTTGAAGATCTCTTAAGGCTAGGTTAGGCTTAGGCCCGGCTTGTCCAGGACGGGAATAAGCTTGTCGGATAGCTTATTATATTTTTTCCGTTTGGACTTAATTCTGCCCTTGGATTAGATTTTTATTGGCCTCCTTTGGATATAAGTAACGTTCTACAAAAAATTAACCTTCGACATCCCTTTTGCCCTCTCCTTTTTGGACTCAATTCCCTTCTTCTCTTATTTCTAATGGCTGATATTTTAACGGCTGATATTTAAATGGCTGAGCCTCTAAGGACTGTGTTTCTAATGGCTGAGCCTCTAACGGGCAACCTTCTTCCTCTTGATCGTTTCAGAATGTTAATTTTCCTAGCTCTAGGTCCCGTATATAGGAACTAGATTGTGGATAGAGTTGTAAGAAGGAGGTTGAGATTATGTTTGCTCCGAATCTTAAGAACTTTGATAATATTCATCAGGAATCAATAGTTATAAGCAGCTGGACTTCGGGTCTGTTACCAGTATTTATTAGGACTAGCGCTGTTGTTAATTATGTTCTGATGATGAACTAAATTTAGGGCACTATTTCTAAATCTTATCGATTTCCTCGAAGAACTCCTGCTAAGATAATGCGGGTTTGGCTAATCTTTTGGGTAAGGCTGCCTACAACTTGACATTTGGAATTAGATAATCCTTATTTGGGCCTGGAATAGCTTGAATTGGTTTGGCCCTGAAGACTTATTTATATAAATGCCTAGTTTTTTTATTTTCGATCTTAAACTGAAATTGTGGCTAAATGCTTCCAATTATATTTTCATTTCGAGGTATAGCAGCTTTCTTAATTTTTGTCATTGTTTTCTTACAAAAGTCTTTGATCGGGGTCGGAGGGGATACTTGTTTTTAAACTTGATTCAACTTACAAAGATTTTTAACAGTTTCGTAGAGATTTCTGTAAGTGGTAAGCATTTGGGAGAGTTGATTGGCTAGTTTGCCGTGATCTGCGATTACTCGAAAATACTAAAGGGACAACTGTATCCTATGAATTCTTTGTTCGAGTAGTCGGAGTAGAAAATGCTGCTAATGAAATTTAAGGAGGTGGGGCTGGGCATTTGAAATGAAATTATTTTATAAATTTATAACTTATTTGCGGAGTTATAAAAATTAAGAAGCATCGTACACTCTGATTGCATTCATCCTTTGTCCTTGTTTTGAGGTTTGCTTGTTGTCCCTCTCCTTCAGAGAAACTGTCCTGGCTAGCATGCTGCATGGACGCGTTTCCCTGTTCGATTCCCTCAAGCCTTTCCCTCTGCTGGGGACTCGAGATTTCAGGAGTTTCCTTTGGTAGGAGTGGGAAGACTTGGGAGGGAAGGAGGCCTGCCTGAAATGCTAGTGCGAAGACTTAGGCCCTAATTACCTTTACCAGTTGACTTTATAAGAATTAATATTCATTTAAAGCAGGCAGTTTTCATGTCGTTGATTTTTTTCTTGTAGGAACTTAGGATCTTTAATGTTTATAAAAGGGTTTCGCGCAGTCTGGAGTGGTGGTCGCCTTGCTCCTGGAGCCTGAGCTTCCTTTTGACGGCTTTGCGTGATCTGATGATCCTATGATCCTGAGGCTGGCGGTACTGCAGCAAGCCTTAAAGGTTGAAAAGGTGTAAGTTGTCATCCTAGCACTAATAATCTGACTACATTTATATCATAAAGAATTCTTTATAATTTATTTGAGCTCTTCAACGAATTGGGTGCGATCTTCCTGGCTCAAGAACTACAGTTCTACAATCCGCTCCTTGCACTCTAGCGTCAGACTGCACCCCTCCCTCATTTACTAGCTCTTGAACCGCTGGAAGCCGGGCGATTATCGGCCTAATTTTATTTGCTTGATATCTGCAATCAAAATCTTGTTGGTTTTATCTTTAAACTACAAATCTTGCCAGATTAATTATCGTGTTCTGGACAGGTAGACGACCCGTTTGCTGCGAGGTTTAAGTCCTAGATATGCATATTTCACACAGCTGTATCCTTATGACTAAATTTTAAGGAATTCCCTTCTATGTAAAACGGCATTCTCAGTCTCTTTATTTAAAGAAAATAAGGGCTTCGAGTCAATCCTCTAGAATTCAGGCTTATACTTGCTCTGCGTGGGACTCAGAATCTGGATAGATTGTTCCACTCGGGGCTAAGAGCTGTAATTGAAGAGCTCGTTATCGCCTTACTAAAATTCGTAAAGAAAAATGTGACTTTTTCCGCTAAGCTGAATATACTTCCACATAATCCACAACTGCTTATCGAACTCATCCATGCTAAGAGGAGAGTCGAACTAAAAATTGAAAATCTTGTGGGTGGAGTCGAGAATGACGAGGTTTCGATCTGAGGTATAGAAGACCTTGCTCAGCCGCTTGAGATCGAACTTGCAGTCCTCAATCTTAAGCTTTCCCTATTCGACTCTTAAAATCACTCTCTGGCTCTTGTCTCTTGAGTAATTTATATAAAAAGTTGCATAGAATTCTTTTTGTTTGCTTAATTAAATGTTTTAAAAACGGCTTTGTCTCTTCAGAGGTGAACTGTCGATATCGTGTCGTAGCATCGACTCTTTCCCTTTCCAGTCTTTTAGGACCCCCTAAAGTTCAAAGGCCAGCCTCTGAGAACGCTACACCATTTACTTCAGTTGGAGGGGCAAGGAGAGCTCAGCCATCTTAGCTAGAGAGTCAAGCAGTTCAGACATTTTTTAAGAGATTGACATGGATAAATTTATGTTAAAAATGAGAAGACTAGTTAAGATATAAGTGTTTGAGACTTAGCTGCAGGAAGTCCTTGATGGCCTCTACGGTTAGATCGAGAATATCAAGCAACGCCTCGAAAGCACTCTACAGCCCGCCCCTCCCCCACCCCAAAGTTAGATCAAGTCATCCTTTACTCTCCTCAAGACCTAGCCACTTATGTCCTAAAAATAATAGGGCTAAAAAGTTAGATGGCCGAGTCTTATCTCCAGAAAATCATTGGACAGTTTAAAGATGAGAAAGGAACCTCCGTAAAAGGATGCCGTTGAAAAGTTGAGAGAATAGTTCTTAAAATTAATGGCCGATAACGAATCTCTCAAAAACGAACTGCACGGCTAAAAGGTGCTTTTGTAATCCTTGGGCCATAAAGTACATAGTCACTCTTAATAATTGAAAAGAAATGAATAGGGTTCGATGATGGTCAGTTCAAAAATAAACCTCCTGACATTAAAGATCGAAGACTGCTATAATCGGATTATCAATATGCAGGAGCAAGCCCGCAATTCCAAAAAGCACTAATCAACCCCGCTGGAAAGGCCGGCTAGGGTTGAGTCAGACGAGCCTTCTCAGAAGATTGCAGGAGTCCATGCGAACGCGTCGTTGGTGTAGAATTTGATAAAAAGAAGCTAAAGCTCGTTTGCGTAATAGAAGAAGAGGACGGAGATCTAGTTAGCATAGTACAGGAACCTGGCTAACGAGTTAGCCGAGAAAAGCAACAGGTTTTAGTTGGAATTCCGAGCCAAGAATCAAAGAATCCTCGAACTCGAGGATTAGGTTAAGAACTTTCCTAGGCTCTTTAGTATTACCGAGCTTCTTTAGTCTAAATTGAAAAAGGCAGACTACCATAACCAACTCATGCAGAGCTAACTGAACCGTCTCAAACTGACAATCGAGCAGCTCAATCTGAGCAAGTTGGAGTAGATCCAAAAGATGCTGCACCTCGAAGTCATGAAGTCGATCCTCAAACTCGAAAATGACATCGAGCTCAAGATGTCCAAAACTGAGTACTAGGAAAAACAAATAGTGCTTTTGGGACGAATTAAAAAGATATCCAGCGACATGCTCGACAAAGCCGAGTTCTCTCAAGTCCAGGAGTATTTCAAGATCATGGCAGGGGAGATTAAGTAAATCATTGGCTACCTCTCCGAAAATAAAGATGCCTCTCTCATCACCAAAAGTAAAATTCGATGTCTGAGTTGCTAACAAGTAGCGAAAGACGGTTAGCTGCCTAAATTACAGATCCATAACTCGATATTTCCGAACAGGAGCCTTACATTTTCGCTGATGAAATTCAAAGACAAGCAAGCTTAGGAGCGAGAATTGCTGCATTCGAAGATCAAGAAATCAAAAATAAATAAGGA
Source organism: Craspedacusta sowerbii (assembly GCA_003687565.2). Classification (NCBI taxonomy): domain Eukaryota; kingdom Metazoa; phylum Cnidaria; class Hydrozoa; order Limnomedusae; family Olindiidae; genus Craspedacusta; species Craspedacusta sowerbii. The sequence continues at coordinate 47,249 of QQSS02197076.1, forward strand.
AAGAAATCAGTAATGATTGGTAGATGATTGCAGTAGATTTCTTAGTTGTTGGCTGTGGCTATTTTCATTGGATTTGGCCTCTAAACAATCTTTCGCAAACATCGAGATCTAACATTCAAACTTTGGTGAACAGAATATTGTACGTCCTTTTGTTCCACTATGACTACTTGCTATACGAAGAAGGGCCTGGAGTTATTATCTTCGGAGACTGGCTTCTTTTCGTCCCGCTCTTAAATACTCCTGTAGGCTTCTGTGGTCGCTCGCTTTACAGCCTTTCCTACGCCATTATAAGCTCAAGGTTGAGTTCCGGGTCTTACACTTTTTCGACTGGAAATCTAGGAGCCAGTGCTCCAAAGGGTGCAATCTATCCTTCGCTTTAATTGAGCTACTTTATCTTTTATAACTTCTTTTGGATGGGGCCCTTGATGTCGTACTAACCTGGCCCTGGAAAATCTGCGTTCTTTAGGGGGACATCCTTCTTGGATTTGGACTTAAGAACATGGCCGATATTGTTGGAAACCTTTGGAGGCTTGCTTATATTTTAGTACTACCCGGGGCCTGGCTGTTAGTAAGACTAAAGGTCTTCCTTAAATCGTATTGAATTTGATCCGAAGCTGCCCTTGTAACCCTTCTTTATGCTCTAGAGTAGGTCTTTCTCGATCGAAGTCTTTACATCATAGGTGCCGGGACCTGTGCTTCCTTCCTTGTGGGGGGTAAAGCGGTCGTCGTTGGAGTTAAAGGGCACGTACTTGGCAATGACCTTTTTGGAAGGGGTGGGGGCGATGTTGTATTGCCCAGGGCCCACAGGACACCTTTTGGCGATCTTTTAAACTTCTCCGAAACGCTTAATGCCGGAGCCGAAGAACTGAAATTTGGTTTAAGGTTTCTAAAATTTCTATTTCTTTTGGACGTCATAATAGCCCGGGCCAGGTGTTACTAATTTGCTTTCGTATTGGTCGTCCTCCTAGTCGTCTTATGAGTTTATTCTCGATCGTCGAGTGTCGATCGTTTAGACTCTGCTCATGCAGTCAATGCTCGATCGTCCCGTCTTCGACACAAAGCAGCTTGATGGCTTCACTTTTATAACTGGAGCCAAAGGCTAGATCTCATAGGTACCAGGACCTGCTTTGGTGATGAGTTTATTCTAAGGTAGCTTGGGGGCTTTGGACTTGGCCCACAGAGAAGCACCCTTTTTGTTGAGCGAATTGATATTGGGATTGTAGCGATCTGGACCAACACAATCCTCTTTGGTGCCATTGAACTAAATAAATGGATTTTTATTAAGGAGCAGGCGAGTTCCTTCTTAATCGTACCCAAAGACTTGCTTGTTGCCTGGGATGGAAGGGATAGACTTGTACCTATTCAGATTAGTGATTTGTCCGAGCACTTTATTAGCCTCTCTGTTGTAATTGAGGACTTGCTGTTTCTTGTCTACCGAGATGTTGTAAGATCCAGGCCCTGGGGCTCGGCTGGTCTTGGCTGCCTAAAAACGCCTAGAATTAGACTTAAATGCAGAACTTTATTTGGGAAGCTCGATTAGTTTTATTTCCTACTCCTTGCTCAAGGGAATCGCTTTCTCCTTTTGATTTGAAGACGAGAGCTAGTAGGCCCCAGGTCCAGGGCGAGTGTCTTTGGTGTTCTTGAGAGATATGGACCTACTTTTGAGAGCAGATGAGCCGAAGGGGGCAGTGGATGTCTTGAGAGGAGTGGTGGGCTGGATATTGTAGGAGCCAGGGCCTATTTGGGAGGGGTGCAACTGCAAGTACTGAGGCTCCTTCTAGCTCTTGAACACAAATGCCATCGAGCAGTTATAAAATTAATATATTTTTCAACTTTTTGTAGGATTATTATTGGATGAAACGAATACTGCACCTTCATAATCTATCAGCGCAATTCGGGGGCCTCCTTGCACGTTTTTTTAATATTTGGCAATCTCCTCACTCACGCTATTTTATTAGCGGCTGGACCCATTTTGGATTATAAAAATAAAATTCAGCAGGGTAAATGGAATTAAAAATCAGCGAGGTTTGCACATGTCATTTAGCATATTTTCAAGCTCTCTCCACCTCTATTCGAAGATGTTGTTAATTTAGTAAAACTACTTATATAATAGTCTGTGCTTGGATAAGCTATTCAGCCTATTCTTGTTATAAGACTTCCTGATCGGCCTTTTCTTGGTTTCAGAGGCTTAGCTATTCTTGCTGTCGCTATTCCTTGCTTGCCTCACCTTTAAAGTCCGCTCGTCTAAGCTAGGGAGTCCGAAGATTCTTGCTTTCTGTTTCTTTACGAACTAGATACAACCCTAGCTAAACGACATTCTCATTAATCAAACTTATAAGAAATAAGTAATATGAAATAAAGGAACATAGGAAAGAATGGAGGCTGGGAGCAAGGGAGGATATGAGGCTGCTGCGGTAGAAGTAACACGCTGGAATAACTGAACGACATATATATTGATAATAATTAAAATTAATCGTTAATATTAGGACATCGAACATTAATTGATAATCAATTGCTACCTGCCTACTCCTTACATCCCAAGGACTCCTTTCATTACTTTTATTAGGCCCTTGCTCTGCTCTACGTGCAAGTCTTTATTTGGTTCAAAACCTTTATCACATCAAGCAAGTTTAATTGTTGTAGTACAATTCAAACTTCAACTCTTAGTCTGAAATAATATCATATGTTAGGTTAGCTTGCACAAACCATAAGTCTTGTGCTAGAATCCTATCCAATAGCCAGAGCTTATGGTAGTGAAAATAGTAGCAATCCTTATCAAGAGGCTAGCCGAAAAGCTGACATTCGGTTTGAAATCATAAAATATTTAACATTTTCATTATAAACATAGACGCGAATGTCCATTCGACTATTCCAGGTCATTCCTATTATAATCTGCTAAGGACAGTAGCAATATGATGGAGCGCGTTGCAAATTAGCTGGAATTAATAAAGTATATTAAAATTAAAGAAACGGTAGATAAATCCCAAAGGCCAACCTGGAGGAGGCCAGGACAGACAATCGGACTAGGCCAAGGAGTGGCAGGGATGAGTGAAAGACAAACTGAGAGTGGAAATGTAAATACAGGCTATTTATGTATTAAACCTACTCATTGATTCATTAGCGGATACTATGGTATATATAGTATAATTAGTCAACTATTCGGCAATTATAATATGGGAAATTTATAAAGCGACCTCCACTCCACTCCTATTGTATCGTCTTCCCTCCCCGGCCTCTCTCACACCTCTCTCCTCCCCTCCTGTTCTCGCGAGGCTCACCTCGTGTCCTTTCATTCCCAGGAATAACTTATTTAGTATAGGCTCCTCTCCAACAAAAGACTTAAATTATCGGACCGTTGCGTTAAGATTGACGAATACCAGGCTGTTTAGCAGGGTATATGTCAAAATTACTGGAATATGATCTGCTATGTGCAAGAACTGAAGCGAATGGAGCAGGCGAATGGGACGAGTCACCGGGAGGCGGTGGTCCTGCTCAAGGAAGCGGTATAAGGCTTCATATAAATTTATAAGTAATTCGGGAATGTTATAATACACTGCAATAATAGGACGATATGCATTGATCAAGAGGGCAAAGTCAAAGTCTGGGTAGATTAAAATTTCGGAAAGCTGCCCGAGCCCCTTGACATTGACTCCATCAAGGAGCTCAATCGCATCGAGCACGCGCTCGCCATCGATGTGCTTGCAGTATTTGAGAAATTGCAGGGCGGGCAGTGGCCTCTCGCCTTTTAAAGAGTGGTGGTCTCCCTTTTGAAAGGCAAGAACCTGATTAGCCTGGCGTCCTTGTCGTAAGCCGTAAGCAACTACTTAAATCCTTAATTATAAAGAAAATCAGCTCGAAATTTGCTTTGTTAATTTACCTAAAAATTGCCGAGTTGCGAGAGCAAGTTGAAAACGGAGACGAGCATCAGACTCAACGAGAGCGTTTTCAGCTTTGGAGAGTACTTTAATTCCCCCCTCAAGCTACCTTAAAATTCAAATGCTTCCTTTATTTCCATTTAAAATAGGGTAAATTCGCAATCATCGCCAAAGGCCACTCACTCATCTATTCAGCATGCGATTCATCAAATCAAGCCTCTCCCACAGCCTCTGATGAAGCCTTTAGTGTTGCCTCCGGATCAGCCTGATTTTAAAGAATATTCCTCGGCTAAGTCTGCTGTCCATCCTGCGGTAAAGCAGCCATCATAGTCAATAGTGCAGCCTCTTCTGCATCTCAATTTAGATAACAATGCTATAAAATAGGATTAAACGAAGTTACAAAGGGTATCACTAAAGCCATTATCGCCTGCTTTAAATACCATCACTCAAGATAAAAGGCTGAATCTGAATTTCAATAGCCACCTCCCTCTGTAAGCCTAAAGCAAATCTCAAAGATGTTAGATAATTAAATCAATTAACTACCTCAGACCTTTGACTATAAGACCCTAAGTCCAAAGTCCCAGAACACCCAATAAAATAGGGATCGAGTAGGCATCTACGGTCAAGACATCCCTAAGCATGACCTAGCTCGAGCACAACAACTCAAAGTAGCTGCCGAAGGAGCTGTTCTATTCTCCGAGATGCAGAGGCACCTCGATGTAGATTAGCCTGAATCAGGTGCTTGAGATAAGCGATAGAGCTGCAGTTTCCTCGCCTCTAATCATGAACTAAGTGAAGTAAATCTAAGTCAAATAAAATAGCGTTAATAGCAATTTCAATTAGAATTCTAAACAATAGATCAAAGAGATAGTGTCCCAGTCTGTCTAGCACTCTCAAAAGGATGAACATCAGGGTCAGGAACTGCGCGACTGCGCCAAGAAATAGAAGATGCTCAACGACAGTTCGGTCTTACAGCTGAGCGAATAGTAGCAAAAAACTCCTTAAGAAAGAGATTAAAAGGTGAGTATGGACCTCTCGTTCTAGATTTTTGATGAAAGTATCTTTAAGGACAAGAAGAGATACAACAGGATAAAGCTGGACTCGATGCCCTAGATCCCATCGCTGGAGTAAGTGTACAGGAAGGTGAGAAGGACATACACAGTTAACAGTGGTGTTAACTAAATTTTAAGCAAACTAAAGAAGAAGGAAAGGAAGTCTGGAATACCTGACTTTATCTGGAGGCAAAAAAAGGCCAAATGATTATTAATGCCAATGTAATCCTAGTCATATTATTATGGTGCCTCTCAGACCTAAATTATAGTGCCTTTAATTTTCTTTTTTGTCAGTCGCTAAGAACACTGAGCCGTGAGCTTGGGTTTCGGCTGCTAGGTGAGCACGCAGTCCAAAGCTTCCTTCATCCCCTCCTTTATCTCCCTGGCCTCGGAAAGGGTTAGTCCTATTTTAGAGCTATTAGCAAATATGGACTAAATCTTTCCCTTATAGTCAACGTTCTCCTAAGAGAGCGACTAAGACTCGGAAAAAGCATTTTCCAAAAAGCTTTCAGGCTCTTGCTATATTTTGTTTTTAATGTAGAAATTTTACTAATCAGGGACTTCCTCCCACTCACCCACACAGACCTCCTCCTCACTGTTGCCATCATTGAAGTCCTTGTATTTTTATTAAATCAGCCTGACCCTTTACTACTAGCCGGGAGTTAGGATAAGTCCAATCGGCTTCTACTAGTTTACTTTGCCTGTTATCTTATTGCGATATTAGACTTTACCTCTTTTCTCATTTTAGACAATTTCCCAGAGTCGGAACTAGCTTTACACACTCATGCTTTATTAGGCATTGACAATTAGCGGCTCCATGTTCGTGTAGTCGATCGGGGCTCCGAACTATCCCTTCGTCCTCTAGATCACGACCGAATTGATTCTCTCCATGGCAGATTGAATCATTTGATCCGACCTCTCCATAAGGGCCTTCTTCTGCTACTAATTGAGCTTGGGAACAGCCTTGGGGCGGACTGTGTTCTACTGCTTGTTAATTTTCCTTTGATGAGATATTTCATTTTGTTTATTCCTCTCGTGCATTTTGGAGGACTAATGTTAGGAGATGGCTTGCTTGGTGTAAGGTACGTTGACTCTGCAGAACTGGCACCACCACTTCGGCAGGTCTTTCATTAAAATGATTAAATAAGAGAATTAAACCACTGACTAGGCCAACAAGATTTTCAATCTGCTTAAAGGTGACAAGGAGACCTTGTAGCCCAGCCGGGCTATGGAGATAACTAGTGCCTTTTCAATCAACTTTTGGGAAAAGCCTTTTAAGAAGCGTATGAATTTCCAGGACTTCAAGGGCAGGTACTAATAGTCTGTGAAGTAGCTATCTGACGACAAGCTGCTGGAGCTGTTCGAGAGCATCGACTTGGACAAGGACGGAGTTCTGAGCGTCCAGTAGATCCAGCGAGTGATGGGCGTGCTCGGAGTGTAGATGAACGGGGCGAGAGTGGCAAGTAGCTAGTTTATCAGATATGCTAAAGTACTCCGGCTTCACCAAGCCGCAAATCACCAAGGAGGAGTTCATCGACTTCTTTTATAAGAATATGTGAGCTTATATTTAATTAAATGCATGAATAGTTTAAATTGAATTTGTCGCAGTTCGACTACCTCAATCAGATTATCAGATAGCTCAAGGAATAAATCAAGAGAAAGGACAGTCAAATAGCAGAACTCCTCGATGAGAATCTTAAGGAAAAGAACCTGCATTTCCAAAAGGTCAGGGATCTCGACCAAACCAGGCTCAACGACCTACACAACTATCAGAAATCTCTAAGTTCCATAGCACAAAATTTGTACAATTCCAAAATGCACTCCGTTTTAAGTTAGGATGCTGAAGTACAGACATAGCCTAATGTTTTGAGCCGAATTTAAAATAGTGATGTGCGGCGAGAGGAGTGCAAGCCAGACAATGACCGAAGCAGCAGCAAGCTGGTGAACCTGCTGAAGGATTGCAAGCGCATGCTATATAATGACTGATTTAAGATGTAAAAAGGAGATTCATTCAAATAGCAGCTCCTCGAATAGCAGAACGCAAACCTCTATGCAAAGCTAGACATCGTCAAGGCTACCAACAAAGACCTTCGCAAACTACTAGAAACGCTCTCCAACAAGGACAGGCACATCGAGGCCTACAGCCAACTGCTAGCCTATGTCCTGGCCTGCGCTTTTGCCCTCCTCGAAGTCTGGACCAAAGAGGATTCCAGAGCATCAGCTGTTCGTCAATGGTTGAAGGATACCCATTAGAGAGTGGTGAGATCGAGCTAGCTGTAAGATGCAGTGTGTTTTAGCAATGCCAAGGCGCATATCGAAGGGACTTTTAGCGGATTGAAGCAGGACTTTAGCATAGAATAGTTCTCTTTATCCCCTCCTAGCCGCTTCCTTGCCTTCTAGAATTAACGGATCGCCTAGCTCACTCTCAGGCTTTAAACAGTCACTTTCAGGCTCAACAAAGCTCTTAGAAATAAAACTGAGCCCCATCTTATTTTTGAGGAGGAAGATCAGTTCGGCTGCATATGCGGAGGAGTTTGCTAGCTCCGTCCCAAGGCAGAGAGCTAAGAGAAATCCGAAAAAAAGCCAAGCACTGCCAACTAGCTGTGCTAGCGGATCTAGGAAAAATAGTTCAAAGAGGAGAAGTAGCCTATGTCAACGTAGGAATAGCCACAACCTTTATAGGCAAAAGACAAGTATATTCGATTGCTGAGCGATAAGCTCAACAAGCTGGAAAAGCTAAATTAAAGTCTTCGGAGCAAAAGAACGTCGTTCGATATGGTAATAAAGTCGCCCATATTTAAGTAGCTCAATTTGTAGAACGAGGAAATCTTCAACACCAACATCCAGCTGAAATAGCAACTTGCAAAGGCGCAAGACAGGATTCGCCTTCTCTAGCAGAATCAAGTTTAGCAGGAGAGACTCAATATTCTCCAGCGAAACATCGATTCGCTGAACCGCAAGGTCGCCGAGCTCCAATCTGGCAATAGCTTTAGCAATTTCAAACTCGAGATCTCCAGTAACTGTGCTTAGTGGCATAAAATATCAGACAAGTTGAAATTCCAGCTATAAAATTCCAACCTCCTCTACCAGCAGTAAATTAGTCGACTCAAGCAGCTCGTGGCTAATGAGTAGAAGATAAAGCAGTACTTCAACTAGGTCCTAAAGGAAAAAAACGCAAATATTGAGAGTCTGAATGGCTAGGTCGAAAGGCTGAGAGGCTTAATCCGCTAGGACAGGATCAAGAAGGGAGAAAAGGTTATTGACGAAATTTGCTAAAAAGGCTAAAAGTCTAGGCCTATTCTCGACAAGATCGAACAGCTCTTCGCGACTAGTCATCAGGAAAAGTAGGAATTCTACAAGTTCCTGCGTTCGAAGGAAATGAGAGTCCAGAAGGCCGAAAAGGAATATGCCAAGCTTCAGCAGGACCTCCAGCTCTAGAAGAAGATGTCCGAGCAGTTCGAAACGAATTACCTTCTAGTCTCGTAGTAATACAACAAACTTAAAAAAAGCCACGAGGAAATGCAGACAAACCTGAAGGAGTGCACGAAAGGATTCCACTAGCTAGCCAACAAAATTTCAGAGCTCTAAATTCACAACGCACATCTTTTGAAGCAGCTGGAGCTCCAGCAGCAGAATGAGCTCGCGTGCTAGTCCTTTATCGCTAAAATTTAGACTCAAGTCAAGTAATTTAATAATTTCAACTAATAACGAGGCAAGCTACACGAACAGATATTGAAGCTAAAGACATTGGCGAACGAGACTGAGAAAAAAAGGGTGTTGACATAGACTGAGAAACACTCGCTTAAGCTGGAGCGAGATCAGATAAAGATAAGATGCGACTAGTTGGAGTAAAGTCTGACGAAGAAGATTTAGCAAATCAACAAGCTCAAGGAGGATAAGAGACTTCAGAGCTCACAAAAGAACTCCATTGCTTAGTACAAAGACCTCTTCCACCAGCTCAAGTAAAAGACCATATGCGTCATTTGCAACGAAAACAACAAGGACACTATCATAACCAAGTGCGGACATATGTTCTGCAACGAGTGCTGCCAGAAGCAACTGCAGAACAGGAAGCGGAGCTGTCCGAAGTGCGAGAGGAAGTTCTAAAAGGGAGATGTTTGTACGGTTATTTAATGAATAAAATCATATTTTATCGTCCTAGAACTACTCTTCCTACAAGATCTAATTTCGATCATTCACACAAACCTGCGCCCTCCTCCTCGGCTTGATGGCTAGCTGCGACTCGAATCTCACGGACCCGATCCGCTTGCCCTTGGGGTCGATCAGATTGGAGTCCTTCTCCGACTCGCTTTTGATGGAGAAATAGAACATCTTGAACTCGCTGCTCTTCTTGACCCCTATAAGCATGAAGTAGATGATGGGGACCTACTTGCTCTAGATATTGGCACTGCCTCCTTTGAAGACGAACACGTCCTGTAAGAGATTCTGGACATCAGTAATCCCGCTCAAGATCTAGATGGTATTCGATTTGCAACTCTCCCCTTGGTATTTTTAGGTCATCTTAAACTAGGTCATCACCACTGAATTCATAATCTATAGTCTCGAATGCTTGAGCTTCTGCGGTACTCTGCCGGCAACTACGCCTTACATGCAGACTCCCACCCTTATTTGGAACTGGTCGATCAAGGGCCAGTTGTACTAAATACTTTTTATTTTGAGTTTGATCTCAAAGAAGAAGTTGCTAAGGGGAAGCAGCTTGGTTTCCCTGAGAATAATGGCAGTGATGGTGGCAGGTGTATTTTTGATTTTCCGTTTGGCTTTAAGTTGGACCTATTTTCCGAACAAGGACTTGCGATGGCAGCTGAGGACCCTATTAAAGAGCTTGTGATTTTATGACTGAATAACCCTTTCCTGGTGTATTTTGGAGCTATTTCGTGAGTCGGAAATCCTATCCTTGATCTAGTTGTAAATACGAGGCAATTTGAATTAGTCTTAACTCTTGGCCTTCTAAAGTTTCCTCTACACATAGTGGTTGCGAGTGTAAGGTTCAAGGGCATCTTGCTTGAGGACCCTGACTTCCCTCCTGAGGAGGGGCTGGGGAGGACTGCAGATTAAGGAGTGGATTTGGCTAAGGTTTTTGAGGTGGGCCTGATAACTCTGCTTATGGATTATTTAATTGAGCTTGGTCTCCATCAATATTATATTAGTAATCAGGCCAAATAGACCCTCCGTATTTATCGTTAGTTCCCTTTTTAGTTTCTACGCTCTCTCTGGCTGCTCCTCAGCTGTCTTATTCCTTCCAGGGAGTACAGCTTCCCGCAATACATCCCGATTTCGCTGCTGCTCTTTAGTTTGTTCCCAGTTATCTAGCAATGGATGCTAGAGACATTTCGGTGCACCAATGGAATTTGATTGAAATTTAAGAAGGGAGGTGCGCAAGTAGGACAGTCAATGATGAGATCGACTCCGCAGCTTTTAGTTCTGAAGAACAAGAGACCATTATTGATTGTTGTTTCTAGGCACGTTTTGGCTGATTTCTGAAAAATCTCCTAATAAAGCTACTTAAACATCATGGACAGCATCAAGTACTTTTCTTAACACAGTTCCCGTTATTGCCAGGTTCCTGTCGGGTCCAGAAGATAGCTCATCACCTACTTTATTCTCCGGTGCTTACCGGCATCTAATTTGCTTTTCCTGATTTTTCGGATCGCCTTTTCAAGGTGCCCTTTGGAGAGGTCCTTCATGAACTATTGCAGTCGCAGTTCTATGATGAAATTCGACCTGCTTTTATTGATGATCTTAGAATTTTTATCAGCCCACTTTAAAACAAGGTGAAGATTGCCTGCCCTCGTCGATTCCATGATTTTCTGCTTTTCGCGTATATTTTAAAGTTCTATCAAAACCGACAGTTTGAGCTATCTTGAGTACTGTTCGGCCAATTCAACGCTCAAGTACTAAGCTATGTAGCAAATAACCATCTGCTGAGCTTTCCGCTAATTATAAATAGAAGGGTTTGTGGTCATCTAATCGACTAGCTTCAGCCTCCCATGGATTTAGTTTTGAAGGCAAGCCAGTTTATTGTACCTCTCTTGTATGGCAGTCCTTAGAGAAGCCAAGCTGGCTACTATTTTAGGCAAGGTTTAGTTCTTCTAATTATCAACATTGTTTAGAATTTCTTTGAAGATGCTGTTGAGCTAGCCTTAAGTTTCTCTCGCAACTTAGATGAAATATCGCTTTAAAGCTCTGCTCGCTGAGAGCGGCATGTACAACTACAGGCTCTGTTAGTTTTAAATCATATTTAATTCAAGTTGAGAGTCCATACCCTCTTGGATAAAGTCCTTTGATTCGAGGGACTACTCCGTCATCCTTGAAAATTGGGAATTAATTATATTCTGTCTGATTTGCAGGCCATTCAGTGCTGAGACTGTTTTAGCGATCTACAAACCCCCTCGGCCGAAGTTTGTATTAGCCTGAGACAACTTGTGCCACAGCCTACCCCCCTGCAGTGCCAGGCAGGAAGGCAGCGATGAAAGCATCCGAGATGGCGAACACATCGTTTTAAGGGGCAGGTCGCCCAGAGAAATGGACAGTTAGCAAAGGGATTCGTTTGTTCTTCTACCTAAGAATGTTAATGACGTCTTTGGCAAAAGTCTCGTAGTCTGACTATGTTTTATTTTTAGGAATGAGTGGGTAATAATCGTTGGGCTCGTAGAGGCAGCCCACAGAATTGTTAAGGATATTGTAACAATATGGGATATTCCTGTCCCCTGAGGCTCCTGTGTATGGCGACTACCCTATAACTCCTACTATCAGGGTGTTGTTCTAATTCAGCTAGGAAAGGCTAGATCGAAGGCTAAGCTTGAACCGTTAACGCTACTCGCTTATCTGAGTCAAGTCCGTAAAGCTTTTGTACTCTGGCCTCAATACTTTTGAACCATTGAATTTTCTGGTGAAGGCTTCAAGGATAGTAGAACTGTTTGAATCAAGCTTATTCTGATCAGCCCAGAAAAGGTTACCCTCAAAGCCCTGCTAGAAGAGTGTATGTCCCCCACACTGTAGGCCTACATTGTCATAATCCAAATACAGATGAGGATCTGGCTATCTAGCCAAGTTGATGATCCTCTCCCCTACGAAAACCATAAATTTTAGTTTAGTTTTATCGATCGGCAGTATTTGATTGTTTTTTAGCAACACAAGGCTCTGCTTCGCTGCTCCTAGAACCTTCTCATATTCCATAGGATCCGACGCAACTGTGGAATTAGACGTCTCAATTTTAGTCCCATTTCGAATAAGCCCCATGGCTAACTTTACTTTGAGAATGCGGTATACGGCCTGATTCAAGCAATCAACATGCAGTAATTTTTAACTAATAGCCAAACGAATCGACCTGATTGCCCTTGCAATCTAATTTTATCTGTTTCCGAGAAGGATTACATCGACCCCAGAAGTCAGTAGCTGAACTGCCGAAACCTGAAGGTTCCTAGTTGCAAAGTTAGCGCCTGGAAGGGCCTGGACAGTCAGCTTGTGGATGGCATCATAGTCCGAAAACACAATACCTTAGAATTTCTCCTTGGACCTAAGATAGGCCTAGATTCCGAAATGATTGAGAGCGTTAGGAATTCCATTGACCGACCCTGAACCAACTTGAATAGCAAGAAGGCCTCCTCTGATCGCTCCTTGCACGCTTTTGATCGACTAATTGTAGAAGCTAGGAAAGTTATGCACCTGGCTGACACCTTGGTCAGCCCCGAATCTGGCTGCTCCTTCAGAAAGAAAGTTTTTAGGAATGACTAAGAGTCCTTTTTGATTAAATTGAATAGATTAGACGTAGGACTGCATATAATCCGATACGAACTAAGACTCAGATCCTAAGGACTAGTAGGTTCGACCCCATTGGGTATTGAATGTGCCCGCTAAATTGGGTCCCAATGCTCCGTTGAACCCTGACTGCTTCAGCATGACTCTCGAGTATCGGCCCATATTTGCGAAATTCTATTTATTGTGAGAATTTGACAGTCCTATCAAATGTGGGTAGAGCATGGCCCCAACCAGTGATTGAGGACCGTGATGAGCATTGCCGAGTTTAAAGTAATCAATGATTATGTTTGATTTATCAGTCAGGTTAAGAGTAAGCCCCTTTTAGAATTTGCCCCAGACTCTGCTCCAATTTTAGGATGTCGCATTAAGAAGGAGTTTGTTTTTTTCTTTGATTGTGACTGATTCAATGTCGGCTATATTGCCAGAAGTGGCATTTGGACACACAACTTCTGGAGCATAGATTCCCCCAACGAAGTGCGCCTCTGCATCTGTAGAAGTAGTAGTGGCATTGATGTTATTGAAGAGCCTGATATCAGCGGTAAAGATCTGCCCTAGCTTCTGCTCCTCAGTCATAAGAGAGAGAATCCTCAGAGCCTCGTCCGCACCTCCCAAGGATATGATCGATAGAAGTGAGATCATAAATTGTAAGATAAAATCAGGATTGTAATATTTTGAGCTTGGCTCTAATCGACAGCAGGTACTTCGAGTCAATTGTCTCCCTCTTGTTAAGCTTCTAGAAGAAAGACCCCTTGTACACGCCTAGTCGCAGGTCCTACTCCTATCGCCGCACTTGCTAGTCGATCTTGTGCGATATCTGATGCAGTCTCATCTGTTTCTACTAATCTGAAAGGTCCTTTTTATTGAGCTAGTCCAGCTAATTAATACCCACAGGTTTTTTCTTAATTTTGTGGGTAGTTGTGGTGGTGGGCTTTTGCTAGATTTCAGGTTCTTTTACAGTGTGATCCTCCCTGGTCTTGTCTTTCTTCTTGAGCCTCCTCATGTACTAAATATATTGTTTCCCGAGTTGTTGAATCCTTGAATGGTAGGGTAATTACTAAACCTAATTCTGCGATTCAAGTTATTACTATGCCTACTCCTACTCTGAATTAGCGATACTCGGAGAAAAATTTTGTTTAACGATGAGGGAGTAGGCCTTTTGCCTCTCGACGAGGCTGGGCAGTTTTTAGTTGGAGTCATTCTTTTAGAGTTGTTTGTAGAATCTGGATTTGTAGACCTTGAGAGGCTTGGCTAGGATGGTGAGTCTCTATTTAGGGGGTTTGTATTAGTGCTAGGGAATAGTCCTGAGCTGAGCCATCTTTTGATTTTGGATAATTTGTTGGTTTTCTTGGAATTGCTTCTGCATTTTCAGATAGAGAGGCTACTTTCCTTTGTAGTCCTTTATGAATTCTTTGAAACCCTAAATCTACTTCTATCTTTCTATCGAAGAGTGCTTTATATGGTCTATTCTCTATTGAATTTGCTGTTTGTGAGCCTCTCTGGCCTTTATCCGGTCTTACAGCTGCCTTCTGCACTCCTCCTCTTCCTCTTTTGCCTCCTTCTTTCTCAGCTAATTGATTTTCTACTCCAACTTACGCTTTCTCTACGCTTACTTCTACTTCAAATTCTTGAGGAATGTTTTTGTTTATTTGGTCTTGTTGCAGTTCAAGCTCCAATATGCAGGGTCCAGAGGAGTTTCTCTACTCAAGAATTATTGGTAGCGGTCTGATGGGACTGGACTGCTGACAACGGGCTATGGATCTTTAGAATTGTTAGCTGCCACTTTCTTAATCCTCTAGTCGAGTAAGATTTATAATTTATTTCTGAGGATGTTTGGACAGGGAGTCTAGTTGAGCTGCCTCTGTAGGACGATGGACTAGTTGGAGGTGAACTTAAAAAGTGCTAATTATTAGGACTTGTTTTGGACTTTGGCGATGGCCTATTGGACTGCTTGTGAATTTGATATTTTCTTTAAAATCTCGATCATTAATAAAGTGGCTGATTCATTATTAGATTAGCGGGATTTAGATTGTTAGGCTGTACTTAGAGAATATGAAGTACATCCCTTTAAGCAGGCTGTCAAAAAGCTACTCGTTCTACGCCTACAGCTCCACTACCCTCTTCTTCGTCTTTATGCAAATACTCAATTTCTAGAGACGCTATCGGTCCTCCTGGGTATCAAACTTCTTGAAGCCCTCACTGTCCCTGCCGAGTCTCACTGCGATGATATCAGACAATTTAATTGACTTTTCTTTTTCCTTCTTCAAAGGGTTCTTCCAGCAAATAAGTTTCTAATCTTAGCTCAAGAAAACGAGTTTGACCTTGGGCTTGACACTGCCCTTGGCATACTTCAGCAAGTGGTACCCTTTCTTTATCTTTTCTATCAATTAATACACGTCGTAGGTCTTCTTCTATTAAATCTTTAACTACTAGTGCTAGCTGCTCTATGCAAGCTTCAATTCTTAAAATTTATCCTAGGTTATCGGCTACCTGTCCTTTGAGTTTCGCTAGCTGACCGCCTTGCTCTATGCTAGGAACAGATTGATTTCAGGCTCGACACTGTCCTGGTTCTCTGAAGGAGTGCTCTAAATGATCTGGCTGATAGTGGTGTGGTTGGGCAAGGGATTGCTCTTTTTGAGGAAGTCATTGATGTACTTGTCAGCCATGAAACGATCTTTAGCCTAGGACTTAAACTAGAGTTCAGGGAAGTCTCTAATGAACATTTTGCCTTTGTGAATACTTCTTTTGTATTAGAAGAAGAGAGTTTCGTCGAATGCAGCCACTTCCTAGCTCGACTAGAAGATCATGTGGATATACATTTTTTATGATCTTTGAACTCCTAGAAGCATATACAAAGAATTTATATACTACACTGAAATCAACTCCACAAGCTCAATTAGGTAGTTCGCCAATTCCAGCCTGTTCTAACCGATACTTATTGTTTTCAATTCAAAATTGCTGATGCCTGGGCAGGTGGTCTATTTAGACCGATACACGTAAGCTTTCGGTGTAAGATCGACTTGAACTTACTACTAAGCAAGCTCCTTTGGCGCTTTGACAGTGCTTTGCTTTTTTTCAATAATTTTATTTTCGGATTGATTAATGAGCCTTTGCAAATAATCAAGTTTCAATAAGGCAAGCTACTTGGGCTTGAGTGATCTGTTTTTGAACTAGAAGGCGAGGAGGTTAAGTTTAACGAAGTCATTAGCGAGAAGGTGTTGATGGGCATTTTACAGGACGTGGATGTAGTAGTCGAGGTCGCTTAGAGAGTTCATGCTTATATTTAATATAAATGAATTATCTGATAATCCTGTCTATAACAGCGATCCTGATGTCGGTAATCGTTAAACTCTCCAGACTTTAGCCCAAGGACAAAAATAATTTCTTTGGGGCGTTGATTGTCCTTCTACTAGCTAGTAACCTTGCCAAAGTCAATTTCCAGTCCAGTCTCGACAAGGACAAGTACTCGCCTGAAATGACCTCCAAACATTAATAATTTCTTAAATTCTGGAATCCTTTATAAAACATTCAGGGCAGGTGGAGGATCTGGCCATATAGGAAATAGGCTTAGGAGGCCCTTAAATATCTATCCTACAAGCATGGCTACTTCATGAGGTAAACAGCCTAGGGCCTCATCAAGGACCTCCAATAACTGCTTGTAAAGCACAAGAACTCAACAATATTTGCAGTTGTCTCACACAGCTAAACTTGGTGCAGCTCTCTGAGACAGCTTGAACAGTCGCGGTTGAATATCGTATTTTTGTTGTACTAAGAGAGCTTGTGGAGGTTTGTCTACCGATGTGGGATGAAGGGAATGATTTAAACAATGGAATGGCATTTCTGAATCATGATTGCTAATAACTCAAAAAGAGACAAAGAAAGGAGTTAAAGTGCCTGGAGAGTCGGTTGGTCAGTCTTAGCATAGTCTCTTATTACTTGAAGAGCGTTTGCCTTGAATACTTGTACTTGTCGATGTCCGTGCAGTTGAGATTCTTGAGCATGTTCCTGCTCTAGAGATAGAACTACTAGTTGGGTTCGACTAGAGCTGGATTTTATTTGAAGGAGAAATGCAATTTTTTGATTTTGGAAACCTCCTTTGTTATTTAAAAGAGACTTTTACGCTATACTGAAGAGATGTTCAATTTGTCCATAGGTAATTTTTTAGACTTGAGCTACTCCACAACTCGCTTTATTTCACTCATGTCGAAACTATTTTTGAGAGACTCGTGGAACATTACCTTTTTCTTCTCCATCTGTTACTCGAAATCCTTGACGATGTATTTGCTCGACTCAGACGGCAATTACATTAGTCCCAACTAAATTTTCTAGCTAATGCATTTGAGGTTAGAGAGCCTAGATTATTAAATTTCCCTGTAAAGCTATCTCTTCTGCTCCTCATCCACAAATTTTAGGAGGTCCTCGATATCTAACTTTTAGAAGACTGAAAGCAGGTCCACTTAGTTAACTGTTTAGCCTTCCTCGATGTCGCCCACTCCTTTTTCTTTTTGACTTTTAGTTAATAGGATGTTTTAGATTACGCTCTTCAGCTGTTTTTGAATTAGCTCATTATCTTTAGCAGCTGCCTCTTTCTTCTTGAGCTTCAAACGCGTCTCATTATCCTAAAAGGACTATTAGCTGATCATTGACTCGGATTCATATTACACTTCCTAATCTGATAAAACTTGTTCTGATTCTTAGACCTCTTAGTCTAAGGGCTATTACTAGGAACGGATTGTCTTTTTCGATTTTTTCGGTTTTGAGATCGTTTTGAATTTTGCATTGGACTTTTATTTGAACTTGGACTTTGCCTTTGACTTGTATTTTAACTTTAATTTTATACTCACTTTTTTCATTTTCTTTGATTTTTTCTTTAGATTCCCTTTCGATTTTGAATTTGAAGAAATGCCTCTGTGTTCTTTTATAGTTTCTAATAAAGGCTCGTTTTTAAATAATGAACTTTTCCTCTTTTTTTTTTTTTTTTTCAGAACCTTCTTGCCCTCTACTTATTTTTAGATTTCAGGAATATTTTAAATTAAATCATTGAGCATTTTGTTATCCCTTCTATTCCAACGGGTCTTTTAAGCTGGATCTAAAAGCGAATTTACAGTCTTTTTTGTCCTGTTAACTGATTTTTAAAGAATATCTCCGCTTGGAGATGCATTGCTATGAGTAAAACTGTTCCTTACTAAGAAGGACTAGTTCTATTTTGAAAATAAGTTAGAATCTGTCGGATTGTCTAAGACTTGGCTGGACTGTCGCATTGACTAAACCAGTTTGAGGAAAGACTCGAACTCTTTGATAAATTAAAGATTCTAGACACTATTCATTGAGTTTCTGAAGTTATTTTAAAAATAAGCCTGAAATATTTGTAAGAGTTTATTCTTATCTCGAGCTGATTTGTTAAGGAGTAGATTCAGAATAACTGATCGAAAGTAGTAAAAATCCTGGTATTCCTTGGACGCGATTACCTAACTTGCAACGTTGATGTAAAGATTCACTATTGATATTTCTGGGTATGTCTGCTTAATCGGCTGTTGGAAAGTTCTCTTGGCGTTAATGGCTTCGATCACTCGGAGACAGTTGTTGACATTCTTTCTTTGCTATTAGTATCGCAATTGATGTTTTTTCTGCAGTTTCTTTAGGACTTACATCTTCTTTTCGATTCCTTAGGACAATTGTTTGGATTCTCTCTATTCCCTGAGTAACTTGTATAGGAATTATCGAGTCTTGTCTGTAGCGTACCTTTAAAGCAGTTATTGCAGACTAGTTTTATTTACTGTCTAAAATTGGAGTAGGCACACTGGGGATCGATAGGCTTTGTTGAAGTGTTATTCAACCTTTTTTATTCTCAAATGACATACCTATTTGGAATTTGAATGGGAATGAGTTATTTTGGTGTTGGGCTGAATCTGTTTGATGTGGGAGAGCGAAAGCTGATGCTGAAGGACAAGGCTGGGAAGACAGAGTTTTCGTTTTGAACATGTCGGGTGAGGCAATGATAGTCTATTTTGGAATGAGATTAAATTGTTCTTTCTTCTAATAAATTAAATGTTCATTTATGAATGAGCTAGAATCTCACCCGAAGCTAATGTGGTAAGGTATAAGAATTAAATAAATAAGGTATTGCATTCTACGACAAAATGGATATGTTGCATAAATTAGCAATTGGAGGTTAAACAACCTCCTCAAAGATGCCTTGCTCTTTTTTCATATTCAAATTGCTATTTCGACTGAATATATTAATTGGATATTGATAAAAAATTAGTACTGGCAGATCACTAGGGTACGATGATTCTCTAAGAGATGAGATACCATTATAAAGTTGTTGTATCTATTCAAATCATCAAATAGGCAGATAACTCCTTAGCATCATGCTATTTTTACTGCTTATCTAATTGGAATTGTTGTATACCACAAGAACATAAGCAGACGAGAGAAAGTCAGGATTTCACAAGGGTGTCCTCTAAGTTCCTGATAAAAAATCGTTTATTTTTTAAAGAAATTTATTATAAATTATCAGGCTCAAATCTATAGCTTTTCAAACACCCTGCTACCGCCTTATCTATTACCAAATAACTGACAGCCTGTGGAAAGTCAACTCATCTCCACTGCAGCATCGCATGTCCCAAACCCCAAGAGTCACCCACTGTCCCTTGCTTATTGCATTGACTTTAAACTTAACTGTCGTCCTTATGTAAGTCCCCAAGGCAGGGATTTGTGCAAAAGGTTAGTACAATGTGATCCAAATAAGACCTGTCATGTCATTTATAAGTAACTCTTTTATCGGCGTTTCTTGTTAATCACTTACTTTTCAGACTTAGCGAATCGCGGCAAGCCACTATCTTGCCAACAAGCACGATTAGGAACGGCTCGATTGAGAATAGGGGCTAATCTTTGTAGCTCTGAAGCATGTGGACCGTAAGATGCATCAAATTTTAGTTAGAGAAATTGAGCTAGGTAGTCCTGCAAACAGTGGGTGGAGTGGAAAAGCCTCCCAACATAGCATAATTCATTTGAATTCAATGAAAATTAATGTGGATAATCCAGTTGGCAATCCAAACATAAAGCCTTCGAGTTGTTCATGTCCCTCTCGACTAAAGGTTCACCACTAGAGTCGCTTTTTTGAATTTGGCCTTGCTGACGCCTTACTAAATCATGTCCTTGCCTGAAGAATACCTTCCCTCCTTAAAAAACTACACTCATCCGGAAACTATTCTCAACTGGACAATAATCCAGTTCAAACAAAGCTAGGCAGCAATAGTCTCCTTGTAGTCAGTGCTCTACGGGAGTTTGATAGCCTCGAGAATTTCCAACGACTCTTTGTCCGATGTGAAGATGAGGCTGAACGCTCTACTGCAGACAAAAAAATAGGGTGGGAGAATTTTGCTCTCAGCTGTGGTGATGAGAATCCCTGCCTATAACGGAGATTTCTAATAGCCTTGGTACTGGGCGAATTACGGAGCAAGCCTTTTCGGTTACAGCTACTACACAGACAAATACAATCAGACCAAAGATTCAAAGGACAAGGCCTAACTGTAGAAATTCAAGGCTCAGATCCCTGAGGAAGTGCTGTCCTAGTTCCTCTGGCGTCGAGCAAGGAACCATCAGATTCTGCTAGACCTTATCTAATCCGTGTACAGACAGCAGCTCGATTGCTACCTTTATATTACTCTCGACGACAGCTCGCCCTATGGCTTCAATCAAGTATAGGCCAAGCAGATCAAGCAAACCATTCAGCTTTACAACATGACCAATGCTTTCGTCTATCAAGGTGCCGATGAAGTTGCTCTCGTCATGCTGTCCAGACTGGCTGTTCTCCAATCTGGACTCCCTCCTCCTACCGTTACAGTTGTCGTCAGAAATTCGAGCACTATGGGACTAATCCCTAACTATGAAGGTCAGAGTATTTAGTCGACAATGCTTGCTCAGATTAGTGCTGGAGGCGGAGTCCTGTAGGAATCGGTGGCAAGACGAGGGAAAGTGACATTACTTTTAAACAACTTCGACAGCTCTCCTCAGAAGGAGTCAGTGGAGCAGGATAGTGATATCAAAACAAGCTTTAAAGTGTTCGATAATTTCATATGCGATCGTAGGAATTCAGTGATAGCATTTGCAGATTCGAAATACTCCAACGGCGCAGACAAGGATTTCGTCAAATATTTGATTGGCATGAAGGCTAGCTGCAACCTGACCTGGACTTCATGGGTTTATGCGGGTTGGAATACTAACGGAAACACTTTGGGGACAGCAATTGCTAACAGCATAATCCTTTCTCTTTTCAAGCAATAAAACACAAACGCCGATTCCCATAAACTCTTTGAGTGCCGACGTTGTTCGGACTGCAGACAAGGTGACATCAAATGCGCAAATCAATACTTCAACGTCCTCAGGATCCTCTAGGACTCCTACTGGCAATCAGACCTTCGCTCATACACTCGAAACTATATTTCAAGGGCGTACGGAGCTACTTGGAATGACCTGTCGACTGACCTCGATTTCTATCAGAAATTTGTATTGAATTGTTTGGTCTTGCCTGCCAGGAGTCTGGGCATGGAACTCTAATAGCTTTACTTTCCTTGGAACAGGACCTTTGAAATTGGCATCAAAGCAGCCAACCCTAGGCAAGAAGCTACAGTCATATGAATAATCAATAGAGTTTGTGCTGCGGCTAGTAAT
This sequence comes from Craspedacusta sowerbii, assembly GCA_003687565.2. NCBI lineage: Eukaryota > Metazoa > Cnidaria > Hydrozoa > Limnomedusae > Olindiidae > Craspedacusta > Craspedacusta sowerbii. Next base: position 68,628 of record QQSS02197076.1, read on the forward strand.
TGTACTTGCGATAGAGCTGCTCTATCGGAGTCCCAACTCCAAAAATTTATCTTCGGAGACATTATTTGTCGTAATGCTTATTCCAAAATTAGTTTGAGTAGTTAAAGTGCGTCTTGAGTTGCTGCTGGGGAACAACTGGACTCACTCTGTAATTGAAATTGCCAAGTTTATTGATCCTGGCCGAAAGTTTCTTGGCTTAGTTGTCGAATTATTAAAAATAATATTTGGGACTTTTAAGGTGCGCTGGATTTCGTTGTTCAGGAACGTAGTTCTTATACAGGTCGTGGTAAGGGGACGGCAGGGTGGGGCGGGCAGAAATGAAGTCCAAAGACCTACCCTGCCTCAGCCTCGTGTTCTTTTAGTGGAGGAGTCGCCTAGACCCCTTAAAAGTCTAATATAATTAGTTCTCCTATTTGAGTAGTTACTAAATGCAATTTTGGTAGCGCTATAGCTTTGAAAATGAGTCGCTGATTCCCTTTGGGGATATGGGCGATTTCTTTGGAGTTATGGGAGATTCATTGGGCTATTTTTATTGTACAATTCGCTTGACTTTGCTTTGGACGAGTTCGTGCACTTTTATAGGCAAGTCTTCCTCCCTGATGAAAAACTAGTCGGTCCCTAAGAACCTCTTCAAAAAAAGCTTTGCAAGAGACTTACTGTTAAAATAGGCGGTAATTGTAGCGATATGAATCACCGACTATACTTATCCGAAGATGTCTTTGAGCTCACGAAATGGATCATCCAGCAACAAGAGCGCCTTCCTAAACTAGTCAAGCAGGGTGAGTATCTTGACCTCCTATCTGATGGTCTTCTCGAGCAGCTCGTAAGGTGAAGACTCGCTTTAAATTTTGTTTTCAGAAGCGAAAAAAGCTTTGTAGAAGCTTATTAGATACTTACTCAAGGTAATTCCAGGTCCCGTCCTTGTCGCTGTCGAACATCCGAAAAATGCTGCTCAATTAACTTTCTCCAATTTCCAAGAAGTGTGAGACTTGTACAATACTCATGGAATTGCCGTTGGAAGTGATTTTGCCGAAAACCTAATGGCATAAGAGTTTTTTGGCAGCCAGTTAGGCTTTGAGTTGCTCAAGTATCAGTAAGTTCTTAGTGATGGTCTAGAGATGTTCATGCAGCATAATGAATTTCAGTTCGTTAATACGTTGTAATAAAAAGGAATTCTAATGTATTTAGCCTCCAGGATCAAGGGCCCCTCCCGCTACCTGAGTTCAGGCAGGAGGCGCAAGAATTCAGAATTGAACAGCCAGGAGCCCATCAGTTCCTTCATCCAGAGGAAGAGTATGGAAAGTACAATCCCTTACAGAGAGTAAATTCTAGTCCAAAATACGCATGGAGTCTGGGAACTTCAAGGACGAAATCCAGATAATCACGCCTCTGAACAGCTTCAACTTGCACATGCAACGGGATGATAAGCGACGCTCCAAAAATTCAAGTTCTAAAAGAATGGATGAACTGAAACGTTAGTTCACGGAGCGGGCGAAGGAGCTGAACAAGGAATAGTATAAGGCGTAAGAGAACATGTAGTAGCTGCACTACGAGATGGTGACTTTCCAGCAGAAAATGAAGATGAAGATGAATAGTGAAAGTAAATTCTGATTTTTATTAATGGGATGTTCCATAAACGAGTCTCTCGAAAATGCTTACAAATTCAAATTCGATAGTCACCACAGATTTGTCCACTCCGTTGTCAACTCCACCCTCCACCCCTCTCTTGTGCAAATCCAAGACGAGCACTTCCAGGCCCTCTTCAGAGTCTTCATCAAATTCCTGGCAATAAATGCGATAATTCAAAGCGAGGGGAACTAGGCAGTGGTGGCCCCGCCGATCCTGGACATCATCTGGCAGAACTCACTGTACTTCTAGACTAGCTATCTAAATTTGTGCAAGATTATATGCAAAAGGGTTGGCTGCTAGAATATGCTTATTGTTCGCCAGTAGCCTAATTAGGCTAATCCGCAGACTGCCTTCAACGGCTACAATCATCTCCTTGAAAGATACCACGCCATCTTCCAGAAACATCCTAGTCCTGCCGTCTTCCATCGCTACTAGAGCAGTGACAGACTCCTCCAAGACCACAACTCCCTAGTGTGGCTCTAGATATCCAAGATCTACCAATTGAAGCAGTTCATAGGCTAGAATGACGACTATTCGGAATAGCTACTCCGCTCAGCTATATTCTCGAATTGTGGAGAGCTGTCTTGCTTAACCTCTCAATAAGAAAGCAGTTACGCTAACCTTTCCGAAAAAGAAGATACTTTCCTTACTGGCTTTGAATTTCCAATAAAGTTCTGCGAAGTCCTTGAGAAGGAGCTGGGCGCTAATTCTGAGCAAATCGCTCTCCTTCTCACAGAATACAAGAAGGCCATGATAATCATTTCAAGATTCAATGAAGTTAGTTTTCCTTGGATCCTGGAGATGGTTATGAAGAGGCATTTCTGCTGGCGATAGAGCTTCAAGATTCTACGGGAGCAACTGGGCCTCCCGGAGAAACTGCTTTAGAATTACTCCTTGAATTTGGAAAGATATGCACTCTGTGTTGAAAATTACAAAGGGGTTTTTCTTAAGTAGCCTATTTGGCCTATATGGTAGGATATCTAGTCCTTCGGGGCATTGCAGAGAGTCAAGATCCAGCTAACCCACCTGTAGCAACTCACAGACTCAAAACTGCAGCATTTTTCTGGAATTAAAATATCGCACTACTTTTGCTAGAAGTTCTGGGTGGAGTAGATGAAGGGGGAGTACGACTGCAGTTGAGTTGAATATCAACAAAATGAAACGTCATAAAATTATCTGAATGACAAAGCTTAAGAGTCAGGTTTAATTATTAATGGGTAATTAACCCTACATACACTCCACTCATGTTCAAAGCTACTATTCCAAGTACAAAGACTCTGTCGCTTAAGTCAAGCTATTTTTCGCCAACCTTTAGACCCAACCCAGCTTCAACCACCCCAACTACCAGGCCACCATCCACTAATTACGATCTATCTTCGAAAAAAAAATGGAAAACTAGATCGGCATTTTCGTGAAGCAAAGGCAGTTCGTTGAGACCAAGGGACATATTGACAAAAACAAAGGACTGCAGTCGGTTGACTATTCTAAGGTGGTGAGGTTCATTCTTGGGGTCATTTATGATCATAAAAAGAACTGCCTTCATTAGATTTTCCTACAATACGACAAGCACTGCTAGGCCATGATTGAAAAATTCTCAAAGTCAATCTCGCTCGAAAATATTAGGAAGGTTCTCAAATTCCACCTTTAGGTCATCCTAGGCTTCAAGCTCTTTCTCAAAGGCGCTTTTTCCATCATTTTTTAATAATTATAATAGCTTGGGGCCACGGATCAGCCTATCAATATCATTCAGGCTGAAATCGCCTAAATTTACCTGGCATCGGATTTCAAGCCACTATTGGATATCCGTCCAGTGGACCAGAGAGAGGTGTTCAACATTGAGCATCCATAATTCAGGATTTGCAAACTGTAGCCAAACAACATAACATTGCTTTACAAATTCGTTAGCCATTAGTTCCATTAGAAGCTGAAGCAGCAAAAGGAGAGTGATAAAAAATAGGTTAAATTCAATTTACCTTAGTTGCTTATTCCGGAGGGTGGGGTCAAAGCTTACGCTCCTTGCATAAAACTCTTAAAGAAAGTCATCAACTCCAAGGAACTTAGCAAAAAGTACATGAACATTCTTGAACTCGTCAAATAGGCTAAAAATATCCTCTTTTAGTTAAATAAGACAACTACAAGATCGGAAATTACGGTTGGATCCACAATGGCTGGACACCATGCCAGCAGAATTAGAGCCAAGCACATGACCTTCATGGACCCCGAACTACAACCCCAACTTTTTGTTTTTTTTTTAAAGAAATGGCTTGAAGAGGAAAACGATTTTGATTTGCTGGTTAAAGAAGTGCTGCTGCCAATTTTGATAATTTTCAACGGGGCACATGCCTTCTAGTAGCACGCAGGCACTTTTATAATGTCTATAATGAATGCTTGCCAGTAGATAACCGGCTTGTAAGGTAACAGACTACTATAGTAGCCGAGATGATTGTACATGAATATAAATGAGTTTGTTAATCATCGTTAATCATGATGACCCCAGCGATGAGCCTGCCACCCATGAATTCTTAGTGGGCCTAGAATTTTATCAAGAAAAAGCAGCTCCAATCTTTGAATAAAGAAGTCATCCTCAAACGCTCCAGGCTTTCATTCGTCAAAAAAAAAAAATAGCAAACTTTGAATTTAACCAAGAAATTCCAGTCTTTTATGTTAAAGAAGGACCAGATCAGGAAATCCTTCCACGACTCCCAGCAGCTAGTCAAATTCAACAAGTATAAGTCGGTTTTGGAAGTCGAGCGGAGACGGTAAATGCAAATCGTGGAGAACTTCCAAAAGAAGTATTAAATGAGCTTAATAAAGCGAGGGATATAGACTATAAAGCAGCAACAAGGGAGGAGCATAAGGACTCTTTCAAAACAAAACTCTTTCAACATTTACAAGAATCGCGATAGGGACTTCTCGCTCAATAAGAAGAGGCACCTCGAGATCAGTGAGTCCAAGATGCTCAGTCGGCAGAATATCAAGAGCTTCTGGTAAGGCAGACTCGAGGCCAAGAAAACTAAAGAATACTAGCGGAGCTTGATGCTAAAGAAGAGCGTAAAGAAACTGGGGAAATAGCTGTAGTTTCTGAGGGACTATGAGAGCCAGCTTAAAAGGAGATCAATTTTTGCTAAAATATAATGAATATATAAGAATTGCATTATAAACCTAGGAAGAGGCATCAGATAGCCTAGATAAAAAATAGTTACAGGCTCAAAGACAATCCCACATCCCACATACTCCCTTGCCGCATTGGCTCTCTTAAATACTAATATGAGAAATTAGTCAACCATCGCCAGAAGTCCATGCCTAGAGTTTTCAGATGGGAGTTGGAGGAGCTGGTGCAATTTGAATAACTTAAGTTCAAAGGGAAAATGGCCGATCCGAAATTAAGTTCGCGGCAGAAGTGGCAATTGAAGCAGTAATCGGGCAAGGGCTGCAAAAAAATGATTCATAAAGCGCTCGCCTCCTTAAATTACATCTTCGGAAGGAGAGATATGGAGGATGCGTTTTCCAAATTAAAGAAGTTGTGATATTATCATTTCCTCATGACTGTCTTAATCTTAGCGTATTATTCCGAGTACCACTTCAAATCATTCTTCCGCTGGTGATACGTAAAGTCCTGAGTATCGCATTCCTTCTGCATATGCTCGGTGAACCCGTACTCTTTCTTGTACTCCGACCCCTTCGACTTGGGGTCGAAGGTGATCCCTTCGGTGAGCTGTTTTATATGGTCTTGGTAAATCCTCTTCTTCATTTTTTCGTCATTATCACGTTGCTTCTTGGTTTAGACTGATTCGGCCCTACCCTCCTTCGTGTTCAACTTGCTGTTCCTGAAGTCAGTTTAGATACGCTCGTTCATCTGTCTGGCTTCCGAACTGAGCTTGTGGGCGTTAGTGTACCCTAGGTTCAGCGAGCCTCCGATCCCATTCATTGTCTGTGAATTCTGAGAAGGATGGACCAAATCCTGATCGTCCTTGTGCCTGGTTTAGTAAAAGGTGCGATGGACCTCCTTATGAATGTCTTGGTAAGGGATGCCTTTATCAATCAGAGTGTTGCGGATCTGGTTGTACTCCTTGGCCTTATCGGAGAGGATGGCCTGCTTTGTCCGCTTGTCCAGATGGTAGCCGATTCCCAGCATATTAATAAATATAACGTCAGGTCACTTTGTAAATCGGTCCAGGATTAGAGTTGGCTGGCTTGGAGAGGTCGAGCCTTCTGCCTTTGGTTTGAGTGCGAGACTGGTCGCGGAGACTTGAAAAGTTGTAATCAGGTCCTGGGACGTGTCTCTTGGACCTTGCAGTTAATTAAGTGAACATCATAAGCTTGCTGCCGAAAGTCGATTTTCTTTTGGTGCTGCCTATCTACTGGTCTATATTATAGATAAAGCTAGGATGCTTTAGTGAGAAAAACTAATTATGAACCTCCTGCCTGTGGGGCTGATAGACCCTATTGAAGGCCTCTCTAGGGACAATGCTGATGCTCTTACAGTTCTTGCCACTTGCCTTGTTATCACAAGGATTATAGTGCGTGGGGGCGGGTGACTAGAGGGAGCAACGGTGTTTCCACTAATCCCTATGGTGTTTGACTCCCTTCCCGAAGCTTGTTGATCTTTTATTTTTGGTGTCTGGAATATTCAAGGTTACAACTTAAGTGCAATTCGGCTTAGGCACTACAAATCTTAAAGCTTTTCCGAATGAGATCGAAGGAGAAGAATTTCTCAGCGTAGAGGCACTCTGCTGAAAGCGGAGCGGCAGGGCCTTGGCGGGGTCGAGGGGCCTGGCTGCAAACATGGGGTTTTTTAAGGAAGCCATAGTCTCTCTGAGCAGGGAGGACTTGAGCTCGTAGCTTAGACAAGTATCCATAATAGACCAAGTTATTAAGGGCAATGAGATAGCAAGTGCAATCAGGTAATAAATTTAATATGAAAAAGGTTCAAGTGCCAGTTAGTGGAGACTCTTACCTGCAAGCTATGCTCGCCCTCCAGGCAGAGCTAGCCAAAGTTCGCTAGCTCAACAAGCAGGCGGCTGCAAAGGCCGAGGAGCTCTCAGCCTAATCCCTCAAGACTTCGTAAAAGCTGATTGAGCAAGAAAATAAAGTGAAGAAACTAGACGAACTACTTAAAGACCTGCAAACGAATCTCAAGCAGGAGTCTGAAAAATCATCCGAACTTGCCAGAAGACTAACTTTATAACAGCAGAGGAATGAGACTCTCACTAACAGGATCAAGCAAATCTAGCAATCTGCTAATCCTCGTGAGCAGTCACCTCGCTCCATTGAACATTACTCACCTAGGTCCCAGATATCCGCTAGGTCAGACTCATAGTCCCCACCCGCTTATTATAAGGTCAATAGGAGAAGTCCACGATCGAATTCGTCGTCGAGCAGCAAGGAATAGAGGAAGTTGAGAAAGCTGGCGCCCGCTGTCCGAAGCCAGTTTCTGATGAGCGATGAAGAGCACGCAGTTAAGAACACCGATAGAGCCAGCTACCACGATCGTATTCAGCTCCTGCGCAACGTGTTTCAAAAGGGCTCATAGTCCAACTCCAGGATCGCCATCGAGGGAGCCTCTCTGTTAGGAGAAATACAGAACCTTCGCAGAGCAGCTCTGGGCAGCCAATAATACAAGAGTCAGCAATGAATCACTAAATGTCCTCGGCCTGTCTCCTGTTATTGTCGAGAGATGCAATATTTGATTTGATGGTCCACTAATCCTTATTGAGCTCGATTCGGTCGTAGATTTGATGAAGGGACTCAAGCCGTTTGGCAAAACTCTAGGTTAATTAAGTCCTGAGCTTGAACTCGGAGTGCATGGAGTCAAGTTTGGGGGTGGGAGGGATCGGCTTGAGTTGAGGAAGAGGCTTATTGGAGTAAAGCGGGCCTTAGTAGTAGTTGTCAGCAAAGAGTCTCGGATCGAGCATTAAATGGGGATCTCATTATAAGTCTAGACATTAGTCCATTAGGGCCTCGGAGAGCTGTAGAGTTTGTTCGCCCTGGCCCACCATCGCCTGTACCTACTCTATCAGCTGGTTGCGCTCGACGATGAGAGCCTCAATCTGGGCTTCCAGGAGCGGCTCGTCGAAATCGAGTGCGAGGATGGCGGCGTCGAGCTTCCGGGCAAGCAGGACCATTGAGGTGGCTTCAGCGAGTAAGTTACACTATGGAATGAGGAGGGGGGTCTTTTGGATCTGCTAAATGTTAAGGAAGAAAGCTGTGAAAAGATCGAACAACAAGGAGTCTATCAACCTGACCCCCTGACTCATTAAATAAACTAGTACGCAACTTCACTTTCTATAAAATCTATACGACCATGGCGATTCCCGTCGGCCCCGTCGCATCCCTGCGCTCTGGCTGATAGCCCGTCTCGATCGCCATTCCTTCGAGTACGAGAACTACCTGCCCATCCCAAAAAACTTCTTGCCAAGTGGTTCCGGCTCGCGGTAGATGGGAGAGGTGCATACGTTGTTCCGAAGCGGCATCATGGAGCTTTCCCTTTTTTTCGATTTTGACCTGTAGAAAAAGTCTCTTGGCTTCCTTTAGAAATTGCCTCTGAAGTAATCGGACACCCGCTCCTGGATTTCGATAACAAGCTTTTCTCGATAACGAGGGCTCTCTCCGTAATAAACGTCGTTTATTCGCTGTTTGGTGGGCTTATTCTGCACCCCTTTGGAGGATTAGTAGCTTTTATCTTGAATCGGCCTATTATTTGGCTAATAAACTTAAGCTATTGGCCTTCTCCTTTAAGGAACTCTTCTTTGGTAGGATTGTTATGGCTCGAGCGAAGGGGAGAGGTGCACTCGATCCACACGAGGCGACTGTTCTTTATATCGATATTTTGGAGGCTAGTTTTCTTGATTCCTTGCATACTTCGACCGGGGATATCTGGACTGCTAGCCGGGGATATTCTATTGTTGTTACTGATAATACCCGCGGTACTCGGGGGACTAAAGTTGGACAGGCTTGACAGGCTAAATCGTTATTTTAGGTTTGATCTTATTTCTTTAATCCAAGATATTTTATTTATCGAATCTCCTTTGTGTGGGAGAGTTCCGATTGTTGGTTCTTTGTTCCGGCGGCTGCACTACTCGCCTCACTCTGGTCGCAGTTGTCTCTCGGCTGCCAACTATGGTCTGCCTCTCCTCTGTCCCATGCATCTGAGGTTATTCAGCTGGCCTAAAGTAAACATTTGCGATTTAAGGGTTGAAGCTCTCAGGCCTTTTTTTTATGTCCTTTTAAAGAGGCTTGCTGGTCAGCTGAGGTAATGGTCTAGGCTGGCTTGCTCTCTACTCGAGTAGCTGAGGAGTTCCTTTATGCAAGATTTCATTTGAATTATTAGCATATACTTGATTAGCCTTCTACTGGCTAAGCTTTTCTTTGGGAGGAAGAGGATCAACCGTATAAGGATTAGAGTTCCTCCAAAGGGAGTTGTTTCGGAAGGAATGGGTGCTGGCCTCTCTGGACTCATAATCCTTCCTGGAATATCGATCCTTGGTCAAATCACTATCCTTGTCCTTGGAACTCAGCTCTGACTTGTCGGAGTTAGGAGCCTTAGCTTAAAGACTGAGGGAATTTGACTGTAGCTCAAGGAGTTTTTGTTTGAAATTGTTCTCTCTACTCCTCGAAAAAAAAGTTTAGTTTTCGGAAGGCTTTTGATTCCAGTAGACCGATTCCGATTAAAGCTGCTTGCTAATGGGCTGCTTGCTAACCAGAGAAGTCAGCGAACGTTGGCTTGCCAGCGACGGACTCATCACTATATTATTTGAGACAGGCTAGTAGTTGAGGTCCTTAATCTCAGGTCTCGTAGTTTCATCGGAGTTGTTAGCAGACAAGGTGTCGATATTAGGCTTTTTTATCCCCATTGTGAAATCGGCTTGAGGAAAACCCTCCCGCTTGGTTTGCTTCTAATCCTCGGCCGAAACTTCCTTGCTCTCGGTCTTATCTTTTTAGCTTTTGATAAAACTGTTGGTTAGCTTCGATTAGGCCAGGTATTTTTATAGTCTGGGAGATTGCTCAACTGCCCCTTACTTTTTCTGGTTGAACTTGTCAGTGTACCGCTGGATAGGCTTGTAGTCATCTTCGGAGGATTCCTTATGCGAGGACTTGAGGGAGTCGGTGGCTGCCCTGGGGGAGCGGGCGTGAGTGAGGTGGTCGAGGGGACGAGAAGCCTTGGCGTTGGGGTCTTTAGGCGGCTGCCGGTGCACATATGATTATTTTTTCTAAATGTTTTGGTTTTCTTAATCTTTTATAATTGTGTAAACTTTCCGTTTGAGAGTTATGGGGGAGGGCAGATGGCCCTGGCTTGGACTCTTCACTGCCACCCCTTTCTAGATTTTCAGTTAGTCATTGGAGATCAGGTGGGTCGGCCGGATCAGCAGTTGCTCCTTCAGGTGCAGGTCGTTGAGTCTTCTGGACGAGCTGTTACCTGGGGGCGACTCAAGTTTCGTGAGGAGGATATCGCGGGTTGAATTGGAGGTGGCGAGGCCGATCGAAAGGGAGTTCTGGCAAGGTCGTTAGGCTTGGTCCATAATTTATAATAAGTCAGATGGATTCCTGTTAATCCTCGTCCTATTAAGGGTCTTTCCGAGCGATCCGCACGTTCCTCTCCAAGTAATCCTTGGTGTTCAGGTCCTATACCTTCATGCTCTCTTTCTTGTCGTTAGAACAGCTGGCCACCAGTCTCTCCAGCTTCTCCAGTAGCACTCTGAGGTTCTCGGCATTGACGGTGCTCTCGGTGGAGTCTCCTGTAGCGATCTGCAGTTTCCTGGCTGTCTTCCTGAGCCAATTGTTAAGCTTGTTGGTGATTATTTGTACTTGCTGCTAGATTATCTAAGTCTCCTTCAATTTTTTCTGGCCGACAGTTAAGTCTGCTTTTCGGTAGTCAGGCGGCTAGAAGAGAGTCATCTCCTCGGAAAGGATCTTTCGCTAATCTACTAGCCCCTTATTCTCACTCTTCAGCCCCTAAATCTTCTGCTAGTTTTAGGCGATTTTAAACAGCAATTCGCCATAGGCCGCTTCCTTGTTTAAAAATTTGTTCACTAGGTCTTCAGTCTCGTTTACACCCGTCGCTATTTTTATATCCTTGAAGGCGTCCTAAATGAGTTTGAAGCGAGTCATTTATCGCTCCATCTTGTCCTTGAGCAGACTGGCTAGCAGTTTATGGGTGAGGAAGAGACTATTATATTTCTTCTAGTTGCCGTCTTTCTCCTGCTTGACGCGCTCAGCGACCTCGGCTAGGAGTTACTAGCGCTTGACCTGACTGCTATTGAGATCCAGCACTTACCCGAAAGCGCCCTCCTTATGCTAAAGCTGCACCTCGAGATCCTTCTTCTTCTCCTACAGCTTAAATTTGATCTTTTACCGCATTTTTAGAGCCTTCTAGAAGTTCACCCTCATAGCCTCGTACTCCTGCTATTATTGTTGGTTGAAAATTGCCTTCTTTCGCAGTTACAAAGAAAGCTTGTTCAGCCTGTTCTTGTACACCACAATGTCATTTTGAGTGCGCTCCACCATAAAGGCGTAGACATTTTGCTCCATCGTCATTTCGTCCAAGTCCTCCCTGAGTTTATTAAGGCCTTCGGTCTGGCTGGCCTCATTTCTGTTCATTTCCTCGAGGCTGAGAGTGAGCTATTATTATTGCTTCTTCAATGTGTCCAGTAAATTTTTCTTTTCGAGAATGGATTACTCTCTGTTTAGTGAACGCATTCGTTCCTGGTCATGCTTCTTTCGGATGGCCACGAGGGCGGCCGAGACGTGAGACGATATATCAGGCAGCTTGAAGTCCTCCTTCGCCAGCTTGTTCAAGTCCGGACCAGTGATAACGGAAGTGTCACAATTCCTGATTAGCAAGCAACTTGACAGCATTGAGAATTGTACAGAAGGGAGCATCTCGAGCAGAGGCTTTTCGGTCGAGTTCCTCGCCTTTCCGTAGGCTTTTGTTGAATCTGGAGGAGCGATAAGTGGACATTATTAATCACTGCATATAATTACCCCTGCCTCGAAGGAAGGAGGGGAGTGGTTGTCTGGTCTCTTTTTTCCTCCCCAAAAAAGAGCCCACTTCATATTTTTTAGTGGACTCGGCCGGCTCTTCAATCCGGTAGACCCGATTATTTAGAGTATCGGCTTGGTTTTGGACAGGCCTACTAAGGCGAATAAACTACTAATGTATGCGCTGGACGTGGTTCTGATAGTCGTCGGTCTGATAGCGTTCACGGCCAGGAGAGAAGGAGCCTATCATCTCTACGATGTCGAGGTCGACTTACGGCTCCTCATATGAATGGATGGCAGACTACTCAATGTCCTCAACAGTTAATCGGCTCTCGCCATTTTGTATCATCTCTCTTTAATTGGACTGTTATAATACTGTTATGGAAGACTGCAACTGCGTTTGTTCTCAGCAACTCGCCCTCCTCAAGCGCTAATCCAACCTCAGGGACGCCTCCTTCAAGAAGGAGCGCGGACAGCTCCAGCAGAGTCTCGACCTGCAGAAGGCAGAAATGACCTCCCTCCAAAAGACCATCGCGAATCTGCGATCCGTTAATTAGACCCTCGTCAAAGCTCTGGAAGATCTTAACTGCGATAAAAAGACCGGATTGGATATTGTGACCGAGTTAAAGAGCTTTATCAATTAGCAGAACAGAACAAGCATGAACATGAGTTCCTCCCACGCCTTCGTAGGAGACCTGCTTAGGACCAAGGAGTAGCTCGGCCGGCTCACAGGCTAACTTTAGAGCAAGCGCAAAGAACTTCTCTTTGAGAAAGACGAGCGCGAAAGACTCTAAGTACAGCTGGAGCAGTTCAAGAAGGATTGCAAGTGCAGAGAGGCGCAAGAAGTAACGTACAATTATAATACGACTAACAACTACTACTAAAAGGAGAACCAGATGCTCAGGTCGCAGCTCGAGAAGTGCAGTCCCCAGGCCGTTTAAGACCTGCATTAGCGCATCTATGAGCTTTAAAACATCAATTCCTAGTTTTCTCAATAAAACTAATCGCTTCGGAGTGAGGTCAAGACTCTTAGGGAGCAGCTCTCCAAATTCAAAGTGAGGAAGACTGAGGATGATGTCCTTAGGCCTGAGTATCGGGAGGCCGTTCGGCTGCCAGCACGCAAGGTCGATGATACGAGCAGACTCAAGCGTAAGGAATAAGAGCCACTCAAGTAGAGCCAGCTCTTTGAAGAGCTTTCTGAGATAAAAGATGATCACAGCAATTTGGACTCCGCCAAATCCTCAAAAAAAAAGTAATTCAGGAGGATCATGGAGCCTTCCTTTGATTAAAGGGGGAGGTAATTCAACCTCTCCGCCAACAAAGCTCTCACCTTCGCTGAAATACGCCAGAGACAGAACAAGGAATCCACATCCATCATTCGCTCGAATACTTCTAAAGAGCTTTGGGGGACTCAGAGGAAATAGCCTTACACCAGTAACAGGTAACAACCCAGCACTTTCAAGACTGGCAAGTAATTCTATCAGCCGACAAAGTAAAATTTAAGTGGGTTAAAAAACAAACTAAACCACTCCGGCCTAAAAAAAAAGTAATAGGAAGTGCAATGCGAGTAGTGTGGAGGCATTTTCAGTAAGCAGGAGTTCAACCGACATCAATGCCAGTCGCAAGACTTTGAGGACTAGTACTGGTTTGTCTAGTAGAGTAGGAAGGAGGAACCTATGCGGAAGTAGATAAAGAATCTGATTAGCAACCTGGAGCGCAAGAAAACGGCCTAAGCGAATTAGTTTAGCAATTTTTCGATTAAGAATTCGATCAACATTGGGGGCAGGGTCAAAGACAGATTTAGAAAATGAATTTATTATCAATTAAAGCTGTACTAAGAAGATGGCTTTATCTGCTACTCCTCGATGCTGATCGGCAGCTCAGGCAGTTTCGGCAGTCTTCCCGACTCAATATATTAATCCATGTAGTCCGCCGGCAGTTTTAGTCTATTTTTTATGGAGAAATTAGTCAAGGATTTTCCTTTTTCCAGCTCGCTTTAATTTTTCCTTAGATTTTCGATCATATGTTAAAGAAATTTTCCACGGATGAAGCCGTCATTTTAGACAGGCTGGTGCACTGCTTTGACTTTCTTTTGCAGCTCTTGCAGACTCAATTTGTAGGCCTGAGTCCGACTCAGCCCTTTGCTCCTATTTTTGCAGTAATTGAGTGTAAGCTATACCTCATTTATGCGCTGACTTTTCTACCAATTCTTCATAATATCCTGTGATTCAATATCGAAGGCGTTCAAGGAGTCTGGATCTGCGTGCCTCTGACTCCAGTCTTGTCTTCTCCAGCTCGAGGTCCAATCTAGATTTGTTTATCTCCCTTTCCATCCTTGACCTGGATAGCTCATTTTCAAGACGCTCCCTCTCGCCGGTAAGTATTAACTAGCGCCTCAATTTCGCCTAGTCCTCCAGTCGCTGTCTTGCCAGCTAGCTCTCAAGTCTGCTCCTCCTAAGCGATTCCTCTTGGATCATTCGCTCTCTTTAATAACGTTAGGCGGCCAAGTCTGCTTAGATCTTAATTTATCGTTCCCTCCTAAGTCTAGCTGCCTCCAATTAGATTTATCTGGACCTCCTTAAATTTTCGGAGGCGATCTCAGCAGCGACCCGACTTCGCCTTGCATTTTCCTAAGCGATTTAGGCGGCTAATAATCTTGAGCGAGACCTTCTCAGATTTTCGGCCTACAGCTCGACTGCAAGTGCTCTTTACCTAGATCTCCTCAGGCTTTAGGCTGCCAGCTAATTGGCCAAGATACGTTATCTTGAGCGACGGAGGTTGTCCGCTGCTATTTCATTTGCAATGATGCGCTATCGCGACCTCCGGAGACTCGCTGCTTCCAAATCAGCAGCTATCTGAGCTTCCCTCTCTCGTCTGAGCTAGAAGGTGGCTAACTCAGCAGCTGTCCTCGATCGTCTTAAATTTTAAGAAGCAATCTCGGCTGCCACAGCCCGCTATCTTGATCTCCTCAGAGTGTCTACTGCTATATCTGCGGCCAGTCTCGACCTCCTGATATTGTCAGCGGCGATTTCGCCTGCAATGTATCTCTCCCTGGATCTCCGCAGGGAGTCAGCAAGCAGCTCTGATGTCACGAGCCGCTCTCTCGACCTTCTCATGCGATCGATGGCAAGGGCATCTGCTAAGGATGATCGATACATTATTTATTGCAATGAATTTCGATTGGATTAAAGAAGGTACAGCCTGCTGGACCATCGACAAAGAACGTGGTTTCAGAGCTGCTATTGTAAAGAAAGCAGACCCCTTCAAAGATCAAGCTCAGCTCCAGTTCCTTGAAGGCGAACTACGATAATTCGACTTCCGATAGCTTATATAGCGCAATAATTACTAACGAGAGTGGGACAACCTAGAAGAGCTGCCGGTTCTGAACGAGCCTGAGCTCGTCCACAACCTGTGCAAGCGGTTTCGGCAGGACAAAATCTACACCCAGATTGGCGATACTCTCGTGGTTATCAATCCTTATAAATTAATCGAAAATCTTTATTCAAAATAGACTGTCATTTCATACTCATAAATAAAGTCGACTCCCCACATCTTCAGGACCACTGCCCAGGCCCTCAAGGCCCTGCCAGTCCTCAACCAGACCATCATCATAGGCGGTGAAAGCGGCTCGGGCAAGACCGAAAACACCAAGAGGGCCCTACTCTTTCTCACAGGCAGCTAATCGCTTCACTAATCCAGCAAGCTCCTCGAAATGATTGAAGTTATAAACCCTATCCTTTAAGCATTTGGCAACGCCAAAACCCTCCGCAACGACAACTCCAGCCGGTTCGGGAAATACCTCAAAGTCTTCTACAAGGAAAACAAAATCACTGGGGCCAGCATCACCAAATATTTACTCGAAAAGAGCCGAGTGACGCAAATTGGGAGTGGAGAGTGCAGCTACCACGTGCTCTACTACGCAAGCGAGTACTTTGCAGTGAAACTGAGCAAGTCATTTAACTAGTAATTGCACCCTCATCCCCCCGAGAGACGAAGATTCCTTTTTTAATAGATTTTAACTAGCCTGAAGTTGATCAATTTCACTGAAATTTAGGTAGCTTCAATCACAAATACTCTCTTGGCAGTCATCAGTCTCGCCCACGTCGAGTTCGTGCAGGAGGGAGAAAACACCCAAATCATCAATAAATAGTCAGCACTCGCTGCCGCCAAGTACCTTGGTATCAACGAATCTGAAATTCTCTTTGTTCTCACTTGTTCAAAGAACAAGTTTTATTAGAAACCGCTCACTAAGGCCTAAGCCTAAGCTAATCTGAATGCGCTCAGTCGCAGCATCTTCGATAATCTGTTTACTTGGATTATCAAGAAGCTAAACTAAGCAATCTCGCCGAGCTAGGGCAACAAGTTCATCGGGATGCTCGACATCTTCGGGTTCTAGTGTTTCGATATCAACTCCTTGGAGCAGCTGCTCATTAATTACTCCAATGAGCGCCTCCAGCTGATGTACATTGAGAGTTTGAAAATTCAGATCGAAATATAATACAGGCAAGAAGAGCTTTATCACCACATCCAAAATATCAAGCTCCCTGACAACACAGCCCTCCTTGAGGCCTTCGAAAGCGTAGAGCCGCGCAACGGCATTTTTAACCTCGTTAATATTAACAACTTGCTCAACTATTCGATCGCCCAGGTTGTTAGCTCAGCGATCAAGAACCACCCCAAATCCTTCGAGCGCGCCAAAGACCCCAGCTCTCTGACTATCAATCACACTCCTCGGCCAGTAGTCTACAACCTCTAGTTTTTTAAATAAAAAAATTCAGACGTGATGAGGAGATAATTGCTGGATTTCATTAATAGCACCAACGACGCCTGTCTTAAATCCATGTGGGTCCAGACAAACGACCCCTCCAAGCTGCTCATCAGCAAATTCCATCAGGAGATGATAGACCTGAGGGAGTAGTTAGACAAGTGTCAGCGCAGCTTCGTTCGTTGTATCAAGCCGAATGAAGAGAAGAGTGCAGGAAAAATTGATATCCAGCTACTTATGACTCAGGTGAGGTATCTGGGTTTGCTGGAGTCAATAAAACTAAGGAAGTTTATTTTTCCCTACAAGTTCAATTATTAAGAATGCTATGGGCGGTTTCGGCATCTCGACCCGAGATGTAAGCAAATTGCAAAAGTTGCCAAGGAAGGACTGCGTTCGTCGGTAAAGTAGCTATTTTAGAGACTCTTGGGGAACTAGAAAGAGAATAATTTTTTGATGGGAAAGACCAAGTGCTACATGAAGCAGTAATAATACTTTAAACTTAGCAACCTTATATTCAAGCTCTAAAGATAATCAGCACTCAGACTCATTTGTAGATACAGGCAATACAGATTTAGGAAAATTACCTTCAAAAATTTGAGGCGAGTGCTCTCAGTCAGCAGAGCTGTTCTCCGCATCCACAATCTTTAGTTCAAACACCTTTGCAAATTCACACTCTAATCTGTTCTTAACAAGTATTGGCTTTAGGACCTTAAGGCCAATTTGAGCAAATTTCTTCGTTCGGCCTGTAACAAATAGCTGCAGCGGATCGAGATGGTGCGGTCAGTGATGATATCAAACTCAAGGAAAATATTCAAGTTTTATAAGCACTCGCAAAAAAGGAAATTGATTTTAAAATATCTCAAACAAATAAGCACGCTAAGCAGATGGGTGAATTTGGTTTCAAATCTTTACCGCAACTATGGCGATAGGCTTTCCAAGTTAGCCTTGTAGTCCTTGTTCATTAATGCTTACTTGACGCGCCTCAGAGCCAAATTTGAGGCGCACTTGATTCTTAAAGAGAGAGAGGAGCAGGAGCGAACAGCAAAAGTGCTGGAGAGCGGCAAATTGATAATGAGACTGTGGAGGAAGGTGAAAGCCAAAAGGATGATTCTAAGAACAGTGCGCACGGCAGTAAATTGTTTAAAAATTTAGAGAGCACATATTCGATTGGAAGAAAAAAATACTAAGCAAATTCGCGAAAGCTACTAACTCCTGTCTACGTTCTCACACCTCCGCGCAATTCAACACAATCTTACCAGCTTCTTGCAAAGGGCAGTATCCAATTAAATCTAGGCGATCAAGTTCAAATGGGCAGGCTACTAACGTTCTTGTGCTCTCATTATTAAAGCCTATCGCAATTTTAAGCGCAGAAGGTTGATGAAAAGGCAGCTGAAAAGAGTTCTCTCTCAACACAAGGCTCTATCTAAATTAGGAGTGGTGCAAATCAAAAGGCTTCTCTTGGAAAGGATGTTTTTTTAGGAATTGAGCAATATCAAGTATCTGCATTCCCTGCGTAGGAAGTTTTAGAGGAGGATTTTGTACCAGCTCTAAAAGCAGAAGGAGTGCGAACAGCAGCGAAAGGCGACAGCCCCGGCAGGAGTGTCGGTGCTAAACCAGCGGCTGCTGCTGTTCAACGTGGCCTTTTTGCTGCTGAATCTATTGCTGCTGCGCCATCTGAATTCAGATAATTTTGAATAGTGATGAAATTTGAATGTGAGGATTATGATCCGGATTGCATCTACTGCAACCCCTGTCAGGAGTGCCTCCGATAGAAGGTCAGGCCGCTCTCTCCGCAAATACCGCTCTACTACTCCCCTCCAAGACTATCCTTCTCCCCAGTGCCACCCGCTTTTCAGAGGGGTTGGGGCGGGTCGCCTCACCGCCAGGCCTATTACAAGCTCAACTTGGAGTAGTTCAAGAGACTGTTCAACAAAGATCCAAAATTTCAAAGGCGGGTAAGTCCCTTCCGTTAAAACTACAATCGTTTTATTAACGAAGCCCCGCGCAGGAGGTTTAATTGATTAAAGATTCACTTAGTCCTAAGCTCTTCGCGCACTCGACCAACTAGTTTAGCAGCCGTCTCCAACCACTCTTTCTTGGAGCATGAAATTTCTAACTACCCTGCCTCCTTCAGGAAATCCAGTGCGGACTGGTTTGGTTTTCTGGTTTGGGATTGGAAGTTGATCTTGGAATAGAATTTGGCGTACTTCAACAGCTAATTGAGGAGGTGTAGCAGGGCTATCACTTACTTCCTGAGGTAGGCCTGACTGATTTCGGTTTAGGAAAGCTGCAAGCCCGCTAAGCTGGCCCTTATTTACTAAAGGATATCGATCTGGTCTGAAATCTATCTCATTTCTTTTTGCTAAAGTGCCTTATTTAGTAAGCCAATTACCCTTTTAAGCAGGAGAGGCCGGCATCCAGCCACAGCCAGGCCCTCGCTCACCAAGCCGAGCTGGGTATCTAGGACCTTCTCCCTATCGAACCTCTAGGCTAGTCCCAGAAAGGCACTGAAGCGTTAGAGAGTTGCAGCCAGTTCTTCTCTAATTCCAACTAATTGCTAAAGGTTGCTAGTGAAGTTTTCGTATTTGGCCTTGAGCGAGAAGTCCTGGTTCTCGCATCGCTTGACGATCGACTGGAACTAAATTGTCTCCTACTCCTTCACTCGGCTCAAGTATTCTTCTATAATCGCCTTGCGATCCTGCAGTTCTTCCATCTATTAGCACCGCAGACTCACTCGCTTAAGCAGTTGGCCCTGCTACTACAGCCACCCTGACACCACTCTCGACATCTATTATAGCCGCTCTTTAGGCTTACCCAGCCCTCTAAAATTTGTTTTGTAAAATTCTTGCATTTTCTCTTTGTTGGGCATCAGCAAAAATCTTTGTTTCTTGGGATGCTGAGGGACCAGTGTTAATGGCTTTTCTGGTTTATTTGGCTGCCTTAATGCCAAAGGATTGATATTGCTTCGGACTCTTATAGCGGACCTGACCCTAGAGGTGCCCTCCTGATTCTAGGGGAGCTATTCTTATGAAGTCCAAGCCTACTTCTAAATGGAGATAAGACCCATCATGCCATCCCAAATGTCGAAGGCGAGCACCGAATAACGAACTTGCCTGCAGGTAAGTGAAAGGGAGTGTTTCTCCTAGAACTAAAGGAATTATAAAAATGTCTTCTGAGCCTCTTGCATGACGAGAAGGAACGGTCTCATTCAAATTAAAATAGTTCACTTGAAGATATGCTTGAAGTAGTACTGCAGCTCTCCAATGCTCTCCTTTATGTCGTCCAGAGCTCGGTGACACGCCTTTTTTTGATATGTTAGCTGGTAGTTGTGGGTGGCTATCAGTTTGATGGAGGTGACATCTAAAATACGATACTCGAGACGTCTGACAAGTTTTTCCATTTAGCGGAGGAGAAAGAGCCTATCCATATGGACGCTGTTGCCAGCCAAATAAACTTTCTCACCCTTGCAGTGAGTCTCTATAAATTCTAGCACATCCTTCTAAATCTAGTTTATCTTGGCACTAGATTCCAGGCATTTCTACCAAAGTCCCGAGTTTTTGTGAGTGGTCCTGCACCACTCGTCCATCCGTTGAAGTTCTTACAGATCGGCTTGCAAAATTGCTGTAGGGCCTTAGGCCACCTGCTTCAACTGCGAATCGGTGAGAATGCAGGCGAATTAGATAATGCGATTGCGGTCGGGATCAAGGCCAGTCATTTCGCAATCGATCCATAAATACATAATGAAAGGCGGTATCCAGATAGACGTGTAATAAGAGGGCGCCAAAAGGACTGTGATTACCCGGAAAAACTAGCGGGGAGTGGTGCTAGTGAGCCAAGTCTAGGGGCGGGAAGTGACCCACCTTGAGGAGCTAGGAGTTTACTTCGACGAGAAGACGGGAAGGTACTTCAGATGTGAGCATTGAGAAGGATATGGGTGGAATGTGGTGATTTGTTAATATTGTTGATGAACACATTGGAACGTCTGAGAGAGGAATATCTGGATGGCAAAGAGAGACTGACCCCCGCGCAGTTGGAGACTTTGAATGAAGCTGCTAAAAAAACACCGTTCATTTAGGTAGTCGTTTTAATAGATCGCCCTGCTTTACAACAAGTTCAAGAAGTTTGACTTCAACAAAAGCATCGTAGATGATTAGGTCGCCCAGATGATCACTCGCCACAATGACCTTAATTAAGACGGCGAGTGGATATCCTTGAAGAAGGAAGACAATAAAAAAGAGACTCGTCCCAACAAACACAGGCCCGAGCGCAAAAACTACGACCAGGATGACTCCAAATTCAAGGAGCGCAATTACGAAAACAAGGATTACAAGAAGGGAGAGTACAAGTAACGCAAGAACGACTACTACAACAAGGAATAACGTTATTACGAGCGGGGCTAGAAAAAATATTATGAAAAGTCGAACTACAGAGAGAAGCGAAGAGACTAAGACAGGGCCAGGGATATTCGTAAGGATGAAAAGGGTGTATAAGCTCATAAACATTAAGGAAATAGGGAATAGCACAAACCCGAGCAGAAAGTTTAGCCAAAATATTAGCAGAGGCACGAGCCCAAGCAATAGCCCAGGCAATAGCCCAGGCAGGAGCAGAGACAGGAGGCTAAGCCCTAGTCCAAGGTCTAGTCCAAATCAGAAACCAAGCAATAGTCCAAGACAGAAGTGAAGGCTGATGTTAGGCCATAGCCTCCCAAACAAGAAATTAAGGAGTCCCCCAAAGTCTAAGTCAAAGTGCAACCACGAGAGCAAAAGGAGCCAGTCGACAGAGATAAATCCGAGAAGAAGAACTAAATAGAGGCCAAGAGGAAGGTCGGAACCCTCCTCGAGTAGGCGATGGCACTTGCCAGCCGCTAGAAGCGGACAGTGCTGATGCAAGTGCTGGTGGAAGGTGACGGGAGCCTGAGCAACCCGCTGTGCAGCGTGGTGCGAACTAGGCATTACCAGCCCATCTGATTGACATTCAGTCGTATTAAATTTAATTAAGGTGAAAGAATGGTCTTTCAATAAATGGATTAAATCTAATTGCTGCTCAACCCCATCCCCTCTGAGGATGAGCTCGTGGAGGAAGAAACTTGCGGCAGGCAGGTAGCTGAGCCCCTTCCTGACCCCCTCCTCCCTGAAATCGAGCTCGCAAAAATCACTTTTTCACTGTCGCCAACTCTGCAAGCATTGGTGGACCAACTGCCCTAAGAGTACCTGAAGTCTCTCCAAAAGGAGGACGTCAGTTATCAAACGTAGTCTTTCGACGAGAACTACAGGAGAATGAGGGTGAGACTGTACATCTAAAAACGAAATCGAAAGAAGTGGTAAAAGAAGACTTTCTACCAGAGGAGGAAACTCATTGCGGAGGAGCGAGTCCGCGTCAAGGGACGGTTTGTGAGACAGGCTCGTCCTTTCCTTCTCGCTCCTATCGTTTCTTGAGTACTTTAATCAATTATAATATTTCATGGAGAGACTCGTCTATTTGCTTCTAAAGGAGGTTTCACAGGCCTCCTCCGATCGCCTCTTCTCGGAATACTCCTCCTCGATCCTCAAGCACACAGGACTCGACCTCCCTGGAATCATTAAAAATTAAACCTACCGAGACTCCCTCATTAAAGAGCGGATTGAACTGCTCAAGGAAAAGAGGAGGATTGAGGCTCAGAAGGAGGCGATTGAAAAGTAGAGGCTCTAAAATGAACGTCTCCAATAGGAAAAGGCCAATTTGGAGCGACAAAAACGTTAGATCGAATAGCAAATCGAGCGAGAGAGGCGGAGCAACGAGGAGCTTCAGCAAGTTTCCGAGCAGCTGAGCTAGCGGTATGAGTCGCTACTGTCCGTATACAAGATGGTGATAGGGATGCTGGAGTCGCGGCGGAATGAGCTGGAGGGGCAGGAGCAGCAGCCTCAGTCTTAAGGTTGATCATTGATCAAAAATCAAGCTTTAATGGGAATCGAGTTTCATTCTTAAGATGTGTGCAGCAATTCTTCCGGAGATTTCCCTGTTCCTGGAGATGAGCTGGCCCATGAGCCTACTACGGGCCTACACTTTACTCCGCTCGGTCAGCGGGCCTTTGTTCCTCTCCTCTTTGCTTGCCTAGCACTTCGTCTGCTTCTGCTTTATTTCAGTTCTTAACTTTTCCTTTTCTCGTCTATGAATAAAACTTTTGAATACTGGTTTCGCCTTGCTGAAGCTTGACTAAGATGAGCGCTCCGTTTCCAAGGGCAGGGGCATCTTCTCGCTCTCTAATCGCTCGGCGCTCTGGATTTGATCAAAATCGATGTTGGTTTTTCGTGAAATTTGGCTAAGCGAGTCCATGGACTGGATGGTATGCTGGTTCTGGAGACTCTTGAGAGTGAGAGGAGAAAGACATTGGAGCCTGGACTTGAAATGCAGGATCCTGAGAGAATGTCGAGCCTCGAGAAGTGACCTCTGGAAGACTGACTTATAGAAGTTGCGCATGATTTCGATGAGGGCTTTGAAGAAGACCTGGCTGAACTTGAGCTTCTCCTTGACCTAATTAAGCACCCTTATCTTCACCTGGATGTGTTGTCTATATTAGATTTATTTTAGGCAGTTCAGGTATTTCTCAGAGTAGCCCTAGTCCATGTAGGCGCTGCAGAAATTGTAGACTGTCTTGCGATGGTTACGGCAGCAGGCCCTGCTACCCTAAATTGACTGCAGCAGTATCCCCTACGTCTCCTCGATCTATAGGTTTTTCCGTGAACACTCATCCAGAGTGGCCCTGCAAATTTTGTAATTCAGAATCTATCGACTTATCAGCCTGTGGATCTTGGTGATTAAAGCCTTTCGGTGTCGGGAGAGCTCCATGAGCGGTGGGCAGACTTCCTCTGAGAAAGAGCAGCCACAACCTTAGGAGCCAACTGCGCTTTCCTTCATCTTTAATTGAATGAATTAAAAGGAGCTTTAAACTCATCTTTAAAGTCTCCACAACAATTGCAGAGACCTTTTCGAATTCTGGGTCACTTATTCTTAACTTCACAAGGCTTACTCAGAACTATCCAAAGCTCACCTCGAACTTCAAGCCAACTACGAAAAGAAGGTCTCTTACTATGAACACCTCGTCAAACAACTGAGGTAGGAGCAGACTTCCTCCCACGAATCCTGCAAAGCTGAAATCAACAGTCTGCGCAGACAACTCAATTAAAAAATTTCCGCCCCTATCACTCCACCGCCAACAGTCATCAACTCTCCAACTATTTCCCCTTCCAATTTCAAACCTATAATCAACTCTCCTCCACAACAGTTTATAATCCCGCAGCCCACCCCCAAGCCGGCGCGAATTCAGATGCAGCAGTCCGATCTGCAGCCCAGCAGAGTGCAGACCAGTCAGCCCATACTTACACGATTTACAGCAAACTACGCTAATCAATGCTTATGTCCTTGTCCAGATCCTAATAACTATTCGACGTTCACCCAAAATCAGCCTTTTCAATTTCCCAATAACACTTTGCAGCACAGCAAATCACAGATCATCACCCCCATTAACATGCAGAGCTCCTACTATAAGGACAGTCAGCCCAGAGTTGAAGTGCGCGCAGGAAATTTGGTGAGTAAGTAGGAGGAGTGTGAAATTTGCAGAAATGCGCTAAGCGGAAAAGGGCCTTTCACACCACATTCCCACGGATTAACGTTTAAGTGATTATAAATAGGCAGTCACTGAGATCTTCGCAGGAAGAGATGTATTTTTTGAGCGAGCGAGTCTAGGTCCTCCTGTTCCAGCCGTTGGTCCTAGAGCCTTTATAAAACTTATTTGGCTTTAAGGTTAATGATAGTCAAGAACTAGGAGATGCGCATCCTCGGCTAGTCCTTGGCGCTATGGCCCTCCTCCTAGTCTAGTGGCTCTATTTTTCGTTCTCGTTACTAATGCATATTAACTACTCTGAAAATCATCAGCGAGCCTGCCACTCCTACACACCCTCTTACCGTCTTGGCGCCTTTGCAAACACTTTCCAGAAGCGTAGAGTCTAGTCACCCGCGCCCGTTACTATTGAGTCCCCCTCAGGACCCAGCGCCGTATAAAGGGGCCTACTGGAATGTCCTAACAAAGTGGCGATTCGCTACTTGTTAGTCAGATCCCAAAGATCGATGGAGTTGAGTGAGTAACCGCTTGTCGTGATCAATTAGTTGGAGTGCGGCGATATGACCATGCTACAAATTTGCGAGTTGGTGTTCATCTTTTAGACCAGACTAAGAGAATCGATGCTCCACATGCGGACAGTCTTGTCTGTGAGTCCTCCTCCGCTGATCAGCATGTTCCGCTTGTGGGGAGACCATGCCAGGGCCTTCACAGCAGCCTTGTGCCCGAATTTCACTAGAGGTTTGCGGGTACGCAGGCACCAAATATACACTTTCATGTCGTTGCCCCCTGAAGCCAAGTAGTTCCCATCGTGGTTCCATTTTAGACCACAGACTTCCTAGGTGTGGTTTGTCAAGAAACCTGTGTTCTTGAGAGTTCTGGAGTCGATCATAGAGATGGAGCCGTCCTTAGACCCAGCGGCAACCGAGTCCTGAAAGCAGGCGAGTGCGCCAATTCGACCGAGGTGGAGGCCATCGATGGAGTGTTCGAGCTTCCTCTCGACATTGACCTGATGTAGAAACCCCGAGTCGTCTCCGCAGTAGAGGATATTGCCGGAATTATTAAAGCTGACAGATGTTAGTTATATAAAGAGACCGTTATCGAACAGCAGTTAGGTGGCCTAGTACTTCTCCTGCCAGATGTACAGCTACGTGCTCAGCCCCACGCCGATCATGTTCCGGCTCGACCAGTCTAGCAGGTTGCAGTAGAAATCGTTCCGCAGCTTAGGCGCCTCCAGGATTTTGTACGGCGTCTTGCTTATTTTGCGGGTGGGTTTCGGCTGGTTGCTGGGCTACTTAGATTCCTTCTATTTGGAGAAGCTGAGGACTGAGGCTGAATCCTTGCAGAGGCGGGAGTAGAGGAGACGCTGGTAGGGCGAGGGCTTTGTGACTAGACAGCGGGGGGCATAGTCCAAGAAGGGGGCGAGGGAGACTGAGCGTGGTATAAATCTATCAGGCTGTACGTTAAAGGTTATCATTAGCCTCAGCTATTTATTTTTATAATGTCCAGGAGTCGTCCCTACGATAACATCTATCGTGCAGTGAAGCACGGCGGGCTCGGGCACTTAGCTCCGGGAGGAACCTCGCCCCTGGTTTCCGTCGAGCGGCATTGCACATTGGACCGAGGCTAAAAGCCTCAGCCGAGTAAAATTCGGTGCTGGTAAACTCTATTAAAATAGGCAGGGACATACAAAGTGAGCCAGTCCAGATAATTGAGCAAGATAGAAAGATTTAGCTAAAGCTTAGTAGCTAGCGAAATATATGCCTTTGGAAAAATGTGAACAAAGTCAATTTTTGGCCCTCGTCTTTTCGAGGAGACTGAGCATTTACTTCGAGAGCAGTTCGTCTTTTCGCTTTACTCTGCTTAGCTCTTTCCTCAGGTCATTGACCTTAACTTTAAGGACTTCTTCTTAGAGGACGACAGGCATGGAAGCAGTCTTCTCAGAGTCGAGACTCCTCCCCTTTTTGAGCTACAAGTCCTTCTTTAGGGATTCCTCCCTTAGTTTAAGAACAGCCTAGTCCTAAAGCAGTCGTTTTAGGTTTTCTCTTTCCTTATTTTCAGCCTACAGAAAATAAATCGGAGGCAACCTTATCTTGCTCTGCTTGTGGTTGAATGACTTCAGCTCTCCGATCTCTCGTCGCAAACTTTTTATCCGTTGCTCGCTCTCTTACACGCTGAATTACCCTGCTTCTCTCTTTCGCTTTAGCAGTTTCTCCAAAGCCTTTTTGGAGTAGTTGAGTTCCTTGAGCTAGCACTTGTAGACGATGTCGGCCCTCCTAAATTTTTCCTCGAGTCTTATACGTTCCTCAGTCCAATGGTCAACGACCTGGGTCGAGCGGCTGGACTATCCACCTAGCTACATTTTAGAAATCATGAAAACTAATCAATCTTGGGGTCACTGTCTATGCTCCTTCAAATACTGGGCAAAGGACTTTGTCATTGCCAGGCCGCCTCCGAAGGACTGACGACTTTTGAAGTCCCGGCTTGGTTGTTATTTGCTTTTGATATTTTATTTTGAAAGCGCTAACAGTCGCCTTCCTTCCAATAGCATCTTTTATTAGAAAGGCAAACTGTCGGCTGCTGGACATTAGTTGTAGGCAATTTAAAATTCAGCGAGGATTTGCTGTTTAGTTTGCTAAAGTTTAGCGAGAAGCTGGGCCTTGGCTTGCTGAAGCGTGCGGGGGGGTGGCTAGAGCGGAGTCTCCACCACCTCAAACAAGGAAAGCGAGGGGAATGGGGCTTCACTGGAGTTGTGCTGCTAATTCATTAAAGAAGATGTCAGAATTAAGGGAGCGTAGCTATTAAAGTCCTTATAATAGCTTCGTCTGTTTTATTTAATATTAATATATGAATACTGAGGAAAATGATGGACTCGCAGAGCATAGTCACCAGAGCTCTCCTTCTAACGATTCCTGCGAACTGCTCCTAGGCCACGCTCGTAGGCGGCGGGTGCTGAATAAGCCGGTCGGCCTGCTTCTCGACCAGGTAGAGATACGCAGGGAGCGTTCTCGAGAGGGAAATATACGTTTCGGATTTTTCAAAGGCGATTTTCGAATTAAAAGAAGGGAGTCATGGAAGGAAAAAAAAGGAATCCCTGCTCAACCGTTATGCAGTAAATACTGTCGGGACTGCAACTAGTATCGCTTGTAGAAGGACGGGCTAAACCCCTTCTGCTCTGCTTGCAAAATCATGGTCAAAAAACACATAAAAATGTTGTTGTTCGCCAAAAATGTGGCCAAAAAGCTGGTCAAGCACGATTCTGGCCAGGGCTTATAAAACTACACAAAAATCCAAGAGTCGCTCTCCAAACATCTTATTGAAATAATCCCCAGTGACTAGGCTTTACTTAATAATCGATTAAAATAGAGCTTTCACTTCGCTGTGCAAGAACTCATCTTACTTTTTCAGGCCGATCATGACAAAGCTGATCAGGCTCTTTCTTAGCTGATTAACAGCATTGGGTAACCCGCCACTCTCTACCTCTTCTTCAAAATAAATGCCGAGTCCGACGACTGGGATAAGATTAAATCTTTTTCGTTTGTCCTAAAACATATAAGCGGGCCGACACAGGTCTGCAAATAGCTGGAAGTGCTGCAGAGGAGTCCCCAGGAGCGGACAGTGCAAGTGGTGGGCGAGATCCTGAAACGGTCGATTCAGAGTCGCTGGCCCATTTTTTAACTAAATTAGTGATTGCTCATTCATTATCTCTTTTTCCTCCTCTTTGATTCCCCCTAAAGTCGAGGTGCCTTATATCTCGTCCCCTCTATCCTATCCAGGCCCTCCTCTCCTAGCTTGACGCTCCCGATTGAGTTCCCCCTGATGTAAATTTCATCCATCTTCACTCCATATTCCAGCTCGCTCCCTTTTCCTTACACTTTGCTCAAGTGCAGATTCATGAATTTGTCGATCTCTTCGAGCACGCCGGAATAGGAGAGTCCTGACTTGAGGAAAACTTGCTGGTGAGTCTGTTACGACCTGCTGCCCTTGGGAGAGCGCGAGGAGGTGTAGCGGGAACTAATAAGCGATGTACGATGTTGGAAGTCATGAAATAAAACAGATCTATCAGTTATGCTTCTGCAGCTATTATTTCAGCCTCTCGATCAACTTTTTTTGCTTTATCCGAATTTTCTCGCTCATTTCGAATTGCTCACGCAGTTAGGCTACCCGCGGGGCCATCGCCTTCGCTTGCTCCCATAGGTCGTTAGTCCTCGCATCTTTCCGCTTAAGTCGTTTGTTCTTTTATCCGAGCTAAGCCAATTTCTCCTTGAGACATAGAATCTTTGCGGCTTGAAGTCTATTTTTTTCATTATTGCTGAAGGAGATCGGTTCAGTTTTTCGAGTTTAAGTAGCGGAAACGAGGTTCGACCGACCTTTGACCGACCTAGAGAGATCGTTTTAAAGCTTGAAGATGGATTTCTCTAGCTTTTTGTTAGACTTAAAATTATTTTGGGGTAGCAGGACCTTCTCGATGTATTTGAAACCCAGCATTTCTGAGGCCTACTACTAAGTGAACCCTTTGATCGGCGATACCTACTAAGTCGACTACGGGTTCTATTCTTAAAGGACTCTGCGGCATTTGGATTAGAGTTTGCTGAGTTTTTGTGCCAAGAGCCTGGGGTCGAGTTCTGCGGAAGGACTGCGGGGAGTATGTGGAGAGAGTGGGACGACAATGGAGTTGAGGATCTAGTTGAACTTGGAGTTGACTAGGTCTATATGTTTCATAAATAGAATTTTGCAATCATTGAATCCTGGAAAGCTTGATACTAGGATGTCTTAATTGTTGGAACGAGGCCGACTATTGCTCGATTATTAAATTGAAATTTAAGTTTTGTGATAATTAGATGAACCGGCTCGTTATCGGCCCGAAAACTATCTTTGTCGTGGGGGTTTGAGCTTACCACCTTATTGGGTATTCGGGGATATAAATTGTGTGGGAATAGAGACGGCGGGCCTTCTTGGTATCAAGGTTGGTCTGGATGATGGTGCCTCTCCAGTTGGAGAACTCGTACCTAAAGCCGTTAAAATTTACAACTTCTTTGGAAATAGGATTTTTTAATATACTGTCGTTCAGGAACAGTTCGATGCACTTCTCGACTGGCTTTATGAATCCGTCATCGTCCTCGAATGCCAGCAAGTTGTAGTTCGGTGCCAGTTTAGTGCACATCTTGAAGTGAGCCATTAGGTCCTTGCCACTCATTTTGTCCTTGCAGGCCGGACATTCCAACTTCAAAGCATCAAAGATCCTATTGAATAGCCTGTTGTCAGTCTTGTAATTCCAAGCTTTGCCGAAGCAGCTATGTGCGCAGCCATTTTTTCTACACCAATCTGCCTAGCATTTCTAACAGTAGAAATAATTACACCCTTCACATTCAAAATATTTGCCGACTGGAAGAGCGTAACAGACGGGACAGACCAGAGGCTCGACCAAGGCCTGCTGTTAAGGTTCATACACTGCATCTTTAGGAACAGAAATCATTTATGGATAGACCAATAAAATCATCAGCCAGATACAATCTCGACTTTTTCGACCCCGCCAATTAGTACCCCACCGACACTCGCTCCTACTAGCTCTTGCTCGCTTATGTCAGCAGGCACTCCTATACTCGTCCGGAACTAGGTCTCAAGGCCGGCAGGGCCACCAAGCAATAGCTTTGTCCCATCTGTCTACAAACTCTCATGGAGGGAGATGAGGTGGGGAGGATCGTCTGCGGACACCAATTCCATTACTAATGCCTGGAGGAGTGGGTGAAGCAAAACTAAAGCTGCCCGACCTGCCGAGCCATTCTCTCTTGAAATTATTTGATGTGATTCGTTATTATTCAAACATGCTGACAAGCCCTAAATTCAAGTAAGTGCTTTCAAAAAACCTGAACGCCAAAGTCGCTGCCAAACTTAAAGAGAACCAGATGGCAAAGGCTCCAAAGAGAGCACTATCTATAGTGGGTCTCCCGCCAGTCGACATCTTCCCGCACAAGTCTCATGAAGCGCTCCTCTATCTATAAATAACAGAACAAAAACAGAAGACTCTGGAAAAGAAAATGAGCTAGATGCAGATGTAGAGGTAGAGGCTTATCGAGTTGGACAGAAAGTCCATGTAAAGATACGAGAAGGCACGATTGCGCGGCGATCTCCTTGAACACCAGCTCAAGAACTACATTTGGCACTCCCGCAAAATCTTGTTCAAGGCCATTGAAATTTTCAACGAACAAATCATTTTGCAGAACTTGATGTCCGCTAAATTCTAATCGGGGTAAGTTATTAGCAGCAGCTACCTGGATCGGTTCAAAAACATAGCTTCGAAGTGTGGCGCTGCCTGTCGCGATACTTAGTAACTGCTTAAGGAGGCCAGTTAGTGCCAGATCCAGTAGCATTAGTACTTCCAGTAATTTAACACTCAACTGCCCTCTGCAGAACTGTTCAAGCAGATTCACGACCTCAATATCAGCAATATGTACCTCGGAAAGGCGGTCCAACAGCTGAAAAGCCTGGCTAATTGCGAGAGCAAAGAGAGCTAATCGCTGATTTAGGAGCTGAAGTTGCTAAGATATTAGTTAGATAGATTGTACAAGGAAAATTAAGGGCTTCGCATAGAAAGCAAGCCTGCTGCCTCGGAGTATAAGGTCTTCGACTTGCTGAAGGAGATCAACGTCTGCCGCTAGGATCTGGAGCGCACAAAATAGGAAAAGTAGTACCTCTCGACTGAACTTAGAAGGCACCTGTAATCCTCTAAATTTTTTGAGAGCTAGAATGTGGTCTTGATTGGGAAGAACAGTCAGCTCACCAGAAGGATCGATGAGCTCGAGGCCAAGAATCTCCTCGCCGAGGAAGCCCTGCAGGCCAAGAACGACTGTGGCCACTCTGCCTACATCAAGAGGCTCGAATAGTAACTCAAAGACAAGACTCTTCGAAACTCCCATGCACACAGTAGACCTGATTCCAAAGAGCTATAAGAGAGCATGAATTCAGCATGCCGACGCCTGGTGAAAACCCCTGAACTGCTTTTCAACAAGAAATTTCGATAAAGCTTGGGTAACGAAGTTATCTTTGTCCTGAACAGTGACAAGACAAAGTAAATTTGGAAGCTTTTCTAAGAGCTGTATCTGCTGTGGCAACAAAGCAAGTCTCCCGTGAAGGAGCAGATAAAAGTTTAGCTGATAGAGTACATTGAGAAAAGGAACAACAATCTGCTGGGCGTGAGGGAGCTGGACTAGGAGGGGATGAGCAGTGTCAAGGACGAAGAGAACTTCACTGAAAATGACTCGTAAACGTGCCAGGAATTTGAGGTGGAAGAGTGTGATTTATGATCATTAATTAGTGCATATGATGCAGACGCCCCTGAGTTTCCACTTGTTGACATTATCACAATTTAGGTTGATGCGCATGATCAGGTTTCTGTCCGTTCGGCTACGGTATCGGTACACAGGGCAGCTCAGCAGATTGGTAACTTTGTTCTCGTTCAGTTTACGTTTGGCCACCACGTTGAACACCGGCAGATCGAAGAAGTACTACCTGTTTTCGGGATCCTCGAGCTGACTCTTGACGAGGCGAGCTCCCTCGAGCCGCAGTCCTCGGATGTAGACCCCCTCGGTCTACTTAAGCTCCTTGATGGAGTCCTGGTCTCTAGCCTGAGTGAGGGTGATGTCATAGACCATGTCCTAGAGCTGCCAGGGACTCTCCATCGACGGGCGAGTTTGGTTCTGCTTATGCGCTCTCGATATCTATTGTTTTATCGAGGTCAGAAAACTCTGGGGACTAAAGAAGGCCCCTATCAGAACGCAGTTAGGCCTTGCTCCTTTGAGCCATTCTCTGAGCTGCTCGCACCTGATCCTAAGGTCGTTCATCCACAGTGGGAACGAAAAATGCATCCAGGAAATTTACTGGCCAGAGGGGTCGTACAGCAGCTACGAGGTCGTCTTCCCCACCGAGATGCAGTGTAGAATCTAGACCAGCTAGGGAGTGAGCACAATGATCCCATCAAGAGATTTTATTATATTCTCCAAGATCAGCTTGAGTTTGCCGATGAGCCGCTGCATTAGAGTAACCTCTTGGAGGAGGAAAACATTCGAAGGCACTGCGAGTCCAACAGCATTGAGTGTCCTGGGCCCAGGCATCTTCTTTATTTGCTCGCTGATCTTGTCCAGTGCGAACTAGGCCGGGACTGAGTTGAGAATTTGCGTTATCCTTTCTTTAGAGAGTGATTAGATTGACCACACTTTGCTCTAATTGCTCTCAAAGATATTGGTGAGCAGCGAGAGCATGCGCTAGGATTGATCTTGCCGGTATGTATATTCCGCCGAGTTGTGCAGACCCAGGAGTTCAGGCATGTCAGTCCTACTTTTGGCGAGCACATTCTAGAAGTACTAGAGAACATTGAAATTGGTGGAAGGGACCTTGAACTGTAATCTTTCCTTAGTGCCGACCTCGACAATGATGTCCTTGATAGTGAACTCGGCCTCGGGATGCTTGACGATCTAATCCCGGAGGTATTCTTACACATAGCTATGCAGAATTTATTTATCCAGGTTGTCAGTTATTCTCCCTCCGTACTGGATTTATTCCACCATGAATTTTATTACGTTCAGAGGAAGCACGCCGCTCTGCTGGCTCATGTAGCTCGAAAGCAGCTTCTACACCATCATCAGGCTCGATTACAAGTCAGAGTTGTTGAACTAATACGGGTTGCTCCAGCCTGCCGCCCCGTACTTCTTGCGCTAGATGAGGACGGAATGCATGAGAGTCAGACTGAGGACGATTCGCCTCCAGCTGGGACTATCAACCTTCTCAAAGAAGTCCTGAGTGACCAAAGAGGTAACGGTACGCAAAATGCCGTTCTTGACTCCTTTTGAGACCTAGTTGGTAATTTTAATACACTTATGGAGGAGGCCCAATGGAAAATTGTTGTTTTCCTCGCATGTTAGGAACAGCCGGGCCTAGCAGTTGAACTTGTGGCTTTACTTGTTCTTTACCTAATTTAAAAAAACGTTCAATTCCTACATGAAGCTAAGACTCAAATGGCAATTCTGCAAGATTAGCCAGCTCCCGTGCTCCAAGCACGCTCTGACTGCCTTTCTTGCGATTTCTTCTTGGTTCTCGCCGAGCGATACTTTTTCCACATGAAACTTTTTTTTCTTTTTGGAGAGCTATTCGATAAGTGTGGAAGGGTCAGCTCCGGCAGTGAGCAGACAAAGTATGGGGACACTCCAGTCTGACTGTTGCCAGATTTTTTCGAAATTGAATTGTTCGTAAGAGAGGTACTCCTACCCGAGGGCCACTTTAATTATTTAGGTTGAGGTTATTTGAAATCTATCCTCTCGTACGGCTTTTATTAGACACAGCTTCGCGAAGGCCTGCATCTCCACTTTTTCGGCAGATATGATATCGGCCACCAGTTTGGGCAGGTTGTTCTCAGGGTCCGGCTTGTAGAAGAACTTGTGCCACTCGAAATTGTTGTTGGTGATGATATCGGGAAGCCCTTGAAAGACCATATACTGCTCGCAGAACTTATACCTACTCAGCTTGAGAATTCGATTCCAGATGGAGTCAGTTATCCAAGAAGTTACTTTTTAGTGTTCAGGCTTGTTTATGTAATTTTTTAGGTCGATTTCGGAGTGGTCCATGAGTATGAATTTGATGTCCTCCTCAGCCAGCCTGTGCATCGAAACCAGCAGTCGGAATGACAGGGTGACCAGGAATGTGTACTTGTGAATTTCGAGCAAACCTCTCGAGATATTTCTGACTGTGTTGACTGTTAGCAGTCTGCATATTAGTTAGACTCGCTTGGCTTGGGTGAGGTTGACTTAGGATAGTTCCATCGACTCTGAAAATATTTATAAAAACTGCTAAAGGGAGTAGTTGTACATCCAGCTAATGTGAGGAAGGTCGATGATTGTGAAGTAGATGGCAGCTCCTCTCACTGCGACTGGCTTGAACTGCTCCCGCTTCTAGTTGATCTCGAGGGTCTTTTGCTGCGAGTCGATCAGCTGCTGCTTCACCTCTTTGGATTGCAGCTTAGTCTTATTGAGAACCTACATGAGAGACTTATCCTCGATGAGACTGGTATTCGACTAACTGAGTTTGAGCAGTAGCTTTTGGTCCAATTATTTAAGCATCTTGAGATTCCGGTTGACGTCGTTCAACTGTTGGTTCAAAAAGTCTTAGAGTGACTTTTGCTACTTGGTGATGACGATGCCGAGCAGCTGCTGTTCGAGGCCGATCTGGGTGACTGAGAAGTCGACGACGCACATATTCGAAAATATCTACGGCTGGAAGTTGTGGAACGAGAGCTTGGAAGTGAGGACCAGTTTGAATGAAGGATTGTAGTCGAATTAGTATTACCCAATTTTGATACGGCCCTTACCCTTCTTCATAACGAAGCTGCGCTCGATCAAGGGCATGAGAGTCCATAGGTTTTCGAGCTAGTTTTAAACTTCCTGGATAATCAGTAGTTTACCGTTCTAGACACAATGCTTTAAGTGGAACTATTTGAATTTGGGGTGGCTCAAGCTGCTCAACGTAAAGTATTTGTCGAAGATCGGGGCCTAGGCCTTAATGATCCAGCGCTCGCCCTGACTCTGAGGGTCAAGAAGCAAGGGATGCTTTTCGTTGCAGGTGATGATGATAGCGTTTTGGATGGAGAGGTCGTCCTTAGGAAGTCCTTGGAGCATCCAGTCGCTGATTTTGCCTTCATCTGAGAGGAACTCGCACATAAATTTGAACAGGCCTTTGGAGGCATTCGCCGAGAACTGCACATTCAGCATTTTCAGCTCGGTTATAATTCTGCTGATAATAAGGTTTCTGAATTAGAAGTTGTATGGGCCGCAGTACTAAACGAACGCTGAGGCTATCGCCGCGTCGCCGGGCAGACTTGCCTTCTTCCCCGCGATCTGCGAGGCCTCCTAGTGCCATCGGCTCTTCTCATCCCGAAGACTTGATATCAAGGAAATGGCTGTGCGAATGTTGTTCTTGGTCTTAAAGAGGGAATACTCAATCTCCTCCTTGGTCTCAAGTTCCTTGCTGGATTAGTTTTTGAGCTTGTTAATGTATTCCTTTATATTAGTAAGCTCTATTCTTGAGACCTCGAGGTTCTGCATGGCGACTTCAAGACGGTTCTACTCCTCACGGAGTCGAATGCGCTTGGGCTTAACGATCTGAGCCTTGTCGTAGTATTCGACGATCGCCAGAATCCACTTCAAGATGCCTTTGGCCGCACTCGACACTTTTGACACAATCTCCTCTTTAGACCACTGAGCTTTCAAGTAAGGTTAGAGCAACTCTATAGTCTCTCCGTTCAGAGACTACTTCTAAAAGGTCTTGAGCTTATCCAGGAACTTGGGGTCATACAACACCGACTTGCCGAACTATTCAAAGGAGCTCTTCAGGTACGATATGTTAAGCGTTGATGTCACCTGCACTTCGCTCTGAATTTGGATCGGCATCAATTTGCATTGGAAAAGGATACCCACACTGTCAATCAGGTACTCCACGATTGGAGGGATCCTACCGAACTTTTTGATTTAGTCGATGTCGGCTCGTCGGAGACTGTCGACTGCCTCCTTGGCTCTGACTAGGGCGGGCTCGGCTTAATTGAGGTCTCTCCTGGCGGAGTCCTTTTGCTAAGTGATTTCCCTGGCCTTGGACTAGCACTAGGCGGTATTCTTGGCGACCTCCCTCTAAATCATTTCGGATTTGCTCTGCTCGATGCGCAGGTTCTACAGTATTTTTTCGCAATGGTCCGTCATTTTCTTCAGGGACTCTTCTTCCAGCTTCAGCTCCTTTTTCATGACTTCAACCTTTGCGGAGGCCTCATCGATCCTCTGGATACCCCTGACCAGGTTGCCTTCGTCCTTTTCGAAGGTTGACATGTGCTGATTGTAGGTCCTGGCAAGGAACTTGAAAAGGTCAATGAAGATGCAAGGAGTGGAGTAATTCTGCTTCTTAGTCTTGGCGTAGTACTGTTACTGCAGCTTGTTTATGTAAATGTGAAAATTACTAAACGCATTTATTAACTCAGATTTGGAGGCAATTTCGAAGTCGGCGAGCTTGACTTGGGCGATCTCGACGAGGGAAGAGTGGGACCAGGGTAGGAACCAGAGGATGCTGCACTAATTGAAGAGTGAGGGGAATTTCCTGAACTTGTCCCTGAAGCTTTGTCCGACAGGACTGAATGAGAGGGCGAGGTGCAGGTTCTAATTGACTCTCTCTATAAAAAACTTGTAGATCTCGAGGTTATTGATCTAGTTTTGATGGATCCGTTCAGTCTTGTCGGTGCGCTCTTACAGCCGCTCCCGCACGAAGTCGTTTCGTAAGTTAATAATTATGATCTCCTTCTCGTCCTTTTCGAAAAGCCGCGCTATTTCGCCGGTCGTAAGCATCATGTTGATAAACTACAGCAACTACTCCCGCTTTATGTCCTGGTCAGTTAGCATGAACACACAATCTTTATTGAGGTGGCCTGATAGATTGAACAGCTCCTTCATGCACTCCTTTATTTCCTTCTAGGACTGTTGCTTCATCATTTGACTGCACTACTTTACAGTTGAGCGGTTTATGTAGGCTGCCAGTTTTAGCAGGGAACTCCTTCCCGAACCTCCGATTCCGACCAGCAGGCAGTTGGACCTTTTAGTCCTAATAATGCGGCTTATGCTAATAAGTTGCTGGATGGCCTCCTCAAAGAGCACGATATCCATCCTTTTTCCGAGTTTGATTAACTGTGCCTCA
Source organism: Craspedacusta sowerbii (assembly GCA_003687565.2). NCBI lineage: Eukaryota > Metazoa > Cnidaria > Hydrozoa > Limnomedusae > Olindiidae > Craspedacusta > Craspedacusta sowerbii. The sequence goes on from QQSS02197076.1 coordinate 105,311, forward strand.
TCCAAATAGTCTTTTAAAAGGCTCTGAGCGCGCTCTTTGATCGAATAGAAATCTTCATATCCAATGTAGCGCCGCTCGGCCAAGTTGACTACTTCCCCCTCCTCGTTTATCTCATCCGCTTCCATGAAGTCTATAAAAGTGAGTCGCTGAGAGGCAAGCCGCTTGGCGGTGAAAGAGTCGAACATAAATATGCCTTCGAGGGCGTTGTGAAGAATGAGGAGCGCCTTGTTTTTTTCCTAAAGTTTGATCATCCTGTCAATAAAGACCTTCTCGACCTAGTTTTTCCAAAGGTGGGCCATGTAATGTTAGAGTTTGATGGAGGGTTAGCAAGTCTTCACCGACTACCTATCAATTTGAAGGATTCCCCAAAATACTTTTGATATTTCTCGCAGGCTGAAAACGTAGTGGAATTTAGTTGGCGTTGGCAAAAATGTCTTTCTGATGTTTGTCCAGACTGAGATTGTCGCCTCGCAGATCGTCTCGACTAGCTTTGCCATCCTGTTTGAGTCTTCCTAGCACTCTTAAAACTCATGCAGAAGGAGAGGCAGGTAGATTGAGGTGAGGGCGAGAGGTGGCGTGAGGTTGACGGGGTAGAATAGTTTTTTGAGTCGGTTGGGGATGTCGTTGCGCCCAGATCCAGGATGCTGCATGGCGCCTATGTACTGTAAAAATTTGATACTCTTAAAGTTGCCTCTTTAACTGCGCTCGAGCGAGTAGAAACCCTTCTGTTCCACAAGTTGGCGGACCAACTAGAGAGTCACCTGATCTCCCCACTTGTTGACTTAGGGCTGGTTGATATCGTCTAAAAAGACTATCATCCATTTGTTGTTAGGCGGGGCGTAATCCTTGGCAACCTTGAAATTGCACTGCTCCTCGATATTCTCTTGAATCATGTGTGGCTGTGTTGCGCTGCTCAGGCTAATCCGCTTAAAAAGTTTCCCTGCCTTCGTAAGCATTTATTCCTGCATTATAACGCTCGAGGTCTTGCTTGTCCCCGAACTGCCCAAGAGCAAAACTCCGTCAAGGACAAAGCTGGCTTGGTAGCGCTGCTGCTTGAGGATGGTGTTGAGGATTGAGGATACCTTGCAGGTGTCAGGTGTGGGGAGCATGATATGGGAGTACTTGAGTTTGCCCCTCGGAGGAACCCAAGCCTTGGGTTCAAGCTTGACTAAGTAGTACTAATCTTCGAATGTGAGGAAGCAGTCGAAAAAGGCCTTGATTTTGCTGCCAAGGTATTAGTTGTAGTTGTTCTAAATCATCCACTCGATCAGTATTGTCCGCCCCTCCTCCTCCAGCAGGATGCCAACTGTCCAGAAGATCGAAAAAATCACCAAGTTTTAGTAGCTTTACTCGGACACAACTCGGTTCCCTTCCGAGGGCAGTGTGAGCAATCCGTTGAGTAGGTTGAGGATGCTGTGCATTATAAGGTTGTCGCTCACAGGCATCACGGGGACAAGGCCTAGCTGGCTCCTAAGCTTTTTAAAAATGTCTTCGTAGGTTATGTACTTGACGATATACTGTTTGAGTAGTCTTATTTATTAAGTGAAACTTCCCTTCTCGTGTTGACGCAGCTGACACCAGCCTTCATAAAGATGCTATACTTTTAGGTCGCTTTTTGAGAAATAAACTTGTCCACAGCGACTTACTGTCGCAGGACTTGCATTGTTGAGGCTTTAAACTTAGAATAGTAGTCGGCAGCCGTCGATCATCGGTATTCGTTCGCCGTTGCTTAGAGTGAGGATCTTGTTGTCGTCGAGCACTGTGTTGAGATTCTAAATCCAGAGAGTGTCGACCGGCCCGTCGCAGACGATCCAGTAGTTGGTGTTCCTATTGTTGCGGTTATTGGCCTTCTCCCAGAGGACAGAGAAGATGCCAGGAATCCAATCGTCAGAAAGCTCACTCTTGACGCCATACATCTCCTTCTCAGTGATGGCTTTGGGGTTTATCTTCAACAGCCTATATTGAATTTCCTCGCCCAGTATGTTTATGGTTTATAATAGAATGTTTAGGGCTGTCGACTTTCCTGTGAGGGAGGCTCCCAGCATCATTATACCGTGTCGTACTCGGCTGTTCTAGTACAGCTGCTCAATTTTTACTGTGAACTACCTGCTCTCCACCAGCTCAGGCCGATTCCGAAAATTTTCTGAGAGGACTCTGTCAAAGTCGCTTCTCTTCTTCATATCAGAGAGCGATCTTGGAAACAAGTCGACAATCAGGTTCTCAAAGAGAAAAACATCATCCAAAACGAGCTTAGATAGGTTCTGATCTCTCAAAGAACGCACCAGGAAGCCCTCCTCAATCCGATCACGATCTTAAAACTGCTTTGACAGTCCATCTTTCTCAAAGTGCTATTTCCTCTTGTATTCGCCCGAAGCCTTCAGTACTGATAAAATACTTCTCAGACCAAAGTCGTAGTGACGTTGTTTAGAGAGCTGCTAATCGCAAAGCAAATAGAACATGTTGAATCTTTTAGCCAGCATGACAATGTTATCGAAGCCCACTGAAGCAAGCTTGACTTTTATGATTGCTTATTTATTAGGTACCATCATCGACACGTTTCTGAAGCAAGACTTCATGTTTTATGGGAGTTCTTGGCGGCCCAAGTATTTAGGGTTCATCGTTATGAAATAGCCGAGAGAGGGTACCAAGTTGAGCGGGACTGATTCCTCGGGAAATACAACCTGCTTGGCGTGCTGTTTGCGAGCGGTGGCGATGGCTTCGATCTGCATGGTGACCACCGACAGCACTTCCAGCTTGATACGATTGAACTAGTCGAGACACCCCCAGAGGCCTGACTGAATGAGCCCTTTGAAAATTTTGGCTATGTCTTTGTAGCGATGTTGGTCGGAGCAATTAGTAACTACTACACAGTTGCCTAGAGTCCTGCACAGGTCTTTGACTGTCTCGGTCTTACCTGTGCCTGCTGGCCCAACCGGCGCCCCGCCGTAATACATTGCCAAGGCTTGGATTAGTGTAATATAGCATTTAACAGTGAGATTTGTAATGCACAGACGTTCCTTTACTCCTAAATATTCGTAGAGGTACTAATTCTAACAGTCAGTGATGTGCACGTAGCAGTGCTAGTTGTTGCTATTCCAGTAGATCCGCACCTGCTTCAGCCATTCGAATTCGTTACCACTGTTGATCTGCTTTAGAGTGTCCGTGATGTCTTTCTGGTTGACGTGGATGGTGATGAGAGCCTCGAACTTGATCCTCTCCTTCTGGGAGGTGAGCTACATACAGCATTCGGTTAGGGTGCGCATCAGATATTCCACCATACCTTTCTTAGCACTCTAAGTTTTTGAGCGCTAGACTTTAGCTTAAATGCTCTCGGTCATCTTAATTGTCCAGAGTAGCTGAATACCGAGCAGGGCAACTTGCGCCTTGCTCTACTTTACAAACTGCAGAATCCGATTCCCAGAGTCGAGTGAAAAATTCTAGTTTTTGAATTAGAAGGTGACTGCGATATCGTAAATAAGATCAGCAGCCCGCCTTACCTCTTGCCGGACGGAACTTCGCATTTCGCGCTATAGCTGCTTGAGCCAGTTCTAGATATTTCCGTCGCAGCGAACAGGCGTTGAAAGCTACAGGCTTTAGTGTTCCGGACCCAAGTCATGAATCATAGATTTTATGATTTTCTCGTACTTTTTGTCGTTTCGCATGAACTACACTCGAGAGACGCTGTCGAAGAGCTTCTCGAAGTCTTCCTGGATGGCGCTGATTTCGGTGCCCTGAGAGAGAATCTTGAGCAGCGTGGGGTTGGACACGAAGTAGAATCTTGGGAATATTTTTCTTTTACCTTACAGGTATGCCTATAGCATTTTTTGGCATTACTCCAGCTTCTTCTGCATATCAGGTAGGTTTTCTCTCAGAAAGTCCAGCTGGCAGCACTCCAAAAATTTTTTGGTGTCGTTCGCCTTTTCCATGCACTTTATCCACGTTTTGTCGATGCTGGCGAACAGCTTGGCCTGGTTAGGCATCTGCTTCGAAATATCATAGCCTGTGAACACAGGTTAGAGACTGGTCCAGAGCTTTTGAACCTTAATCCACTTTTCCAAAGTTTCAAAAGCATCACTGAACTTCCTGATTTCGGACTCGATAACAGTTTTCATGAAATCAGAGAAACGCTGGGCATTCATAGTCGAAAGCGTTATTTGGTCTTCCTCCAGGTTTTAGATCAGTTATTGCACTGACTTGACTTCCAGCACACATTTCTCCCGCTTACCCCAGTTGCCGAACGTGAATTCCTTGGTCCTCCAGTGAGATTAGATTTCCTCAAAGTTTCGCTTGATCTTGCTCTACTTTTAAGCCGACTCCACAATCTACTAGATTTAATCAGCAAGGTCGAAGATCTTAGACTTCATGAGATGCTAGACTGTAAACTCAGCCAGGTTCCTGTAGGGAATTTTTACTTAACATCTCAAGTTTAGCTGCTCCCAATGTCGTATCTAAATGCATTCCTTCCTTAGACTTAAGCTCAGTGGCAGCAGCTTCGTGAACGAATCGATCTCGCTCCTTAAAGCCTTAAAAATAACCCAAGATCTCAAATCCTTTGGAATTTCCAAAGACTGTTAATTGAAGAGTGCTATTTTGTAGTTCATTTCTTATACAGACTCAATGGTGATGTCCTAGAACAGAGTATCTTGGAAAAGGGTGATTGTGTCTTGGACTTCAGTGTAGAGCGTGCAGAGTTTCTTGAGGTTACTGATTTAGACGTTGGTCTTTGATAATTAGGGATACTCCTGATTCTGCAAGCTGAAGAGGTTTTCTCCATTTCGATAGATCTTGAACTGCTGGAGCCGGACATTGAACTGCTCGTCGTAGCGTTTTAGCCTCTCAATCACCTCTTTGGGAGTGATTCCCTTGACAGTGGGTCCATTCGCCTCATAGTCCTTGCGGAAGTCTTTCACCTCCTTCTAGAAGAGTTTGATGTTCTGCTTTAAGGTCTTGAGGTACTGGATCTGCTTGAAGGAGAGGTTTTTCCCGATTTCTTCGGCCCTAAGGACGAGGGCCTTCCAGTTAGTCCTGAGCATAGAGCGGGCGTCCATTTCGTCCTTGTCGGTGAGGTTGACATGTCCTTCGAGGAGATTGTACATTTCGAAGACAGGTTAAAAATAGATATCGATGACTGACTCCAGCTCCCTAATCTCTTAGAGTTTATTCATGAGCATCCCCAGGGAGTCAATGTCCTTTACCTCGATCTTGGTGATTTTTTCTGTGTATTCTTTGATGAGTTCAGTGAGTCTTTCTAGCTCCTGCTGGGCCTTGATGTGCAGGTCCTCGCAGAACCTGTTTTTCCACTATTTGACATGCTGGCGCAGCCCTTAACAAAGGTGCTGCGTCTTCAGCATCATTGCGCCGATGGTGCTAACAGGCTATATCATCTAAATTTCGATCTAAGCCTCCATGAATAGCTTCAGTTTCTGCTCGTACTAGGAAAGTTTCGGGGTCTTGTATTTGTAAAACTCTTTCAGAGTTTCACTAATCGAAAGTTTCCACAGCCACTCGAATTTGCAGAATGTGCTCATGAAATCCAGCACTCTCGACTTTGTGCCCTGGATCGAGCCAGCCAGCAGGAGTATTACCTTTATCGTTTCACGATCCTGCGATATCAGCTCGTAAAGACTCAATAGTCTGTTCTATCCTGAGTTAAAGCACCAGTTGCTCATCTGCTTGGAACTCTAGATAACTGCAGCTGCAGTTCTGTTAATAGTCTTCTGGATATCGTTGAGGCTGGGCACTAAGTGGACCTCTGACTTCAAAATTTGAACGTTAACTTCGAAGAGGGCGTCGAGCTGTTCGAGTCCAGTGCTTCCGCAGACCCTATCCTTGAGGATGTGAAGGGACTTCTGAGTGGCATTGAGGTAGGCCTCGTAAAAGCACCAAAAGTAGTATTTTTTGATTTTGGAGGACTCCTCAGGCTGAACTGGGTCGATCTTAGGGTCTAGGATATAGGAGAGGGCGACCTTGATAAGGTCTTGGACTGACTTTTCAATGATGGTGCTCTTGGACTGGATGGCCTTAGTCTGGGCCCGGATGAACTCCTCCTGGATTAGCAGAAACTGTTACAGAGTGTACGTGCTTTCGCCCTAGCTGAATTTTATCAGGGTCTCCATTGATATGCTGTATATCACCAGCTCGATTCTGTTTTATATTATATCATTAATCTTGAGCACAAGTTGTTCCAGTCGGTGCATGGCTTGTCGGACATCCCTGATAAAGAGGTCGATATTGATGGAGTTCCAGCTCAACTTGGTGATGCCAGGAAGGAAGGCCAGCTCCATATCAAAAACATGGGGAAGGAGGAAGGAGCGGCAAATAGGTTTGATTCGGGACAGGATATCTTCATAGTGCTTTATGATCGCCTATAGCTCGTCGTGGTAATATTTATAATCAAGCTAGCGCTTTATGATGAGCTTACAGCTTTCGGGAATATCGATACCGTTTCTAAGCAGCAGCTTGCTTTAACGGAAAATCTGGAAGATCTCGAAGTCCATGTTAACCAGTAGGTTCTTTGACAGGCCGTCACTCCTTACCAGAATCGAGCTGTCCAGGGCATGTTTGACGCGTTAGAAATCGGCCAGCCACACCTTCTCGTAATGCCATGTTATGTAAATCTGCAGCTGCTTGCCTAGACGGTTGTAAGCCTTATAGAAGAATTTCAGTTAGGAGGAGGGCAGGGCTGGATTGTCTTTGGGGAGTAGCTAGATGGGGGCTGTAATTCTTCTGAGCATGTGGTTAGCCCATACTATCTTCCCAACGCACGGAGTCACATTCCTGAGGATCGGAGGAGTGGTCTTGTTCTTGCGGTGCTCGTCGTAGATTTTTTGTAGAGCCTCGATCTAGGCGACGTAATTATGTATAACGAGGAAGTATCGTTACTTGAGGTTGTCGAGCAGGTTGCCCTTGTGAAGGCTCTGCTGGAAGCGATTGAGATGGTTGAGCGAAAGCTCAATTATTCTCTCCTTGTTGAAGTTGGAGTCTATAACAGCCTCCATCCTGGCTTCTATCTTTTAGAACTATCCCTGGAGCTTTGCGAATTCTTTGTCGAAGAGCTGTTTGGAGAAGTCGAGTAGATCGTTGGAGCGCTTCCTCTTGAAGTCGTTGACGAGGGCCCTGAATTTGGCGATGATTTCGTCGACTCCCTCGAGTTTCTGGCTCTCAAGTTGGTCGTAGTGGTGGATTTCACTGAAAATTTCTATGACCTTGTTGAGTCTTTTCACAAATGACTAAAACTTGCTGAAGATCTGATTCTCGCTGAAGTCGAATGACTTTTCCGAATTCTTCTTCGTGGTCTTGTAGGACTAGCGATACTTGTTACTTAACTAAATGCAGGAGTGGCAAACATGGATAACCTAAAGTGGCGGCCTGGCCCACAAGTCGTTGTCGGCCATGATGGTCTACTTACACTTCTTGATCATTTAGTTGGTGATTTTGATGAAGAGTCCAGTGATTTTGTCGCTGGTGTTATAGAAGCGAGCGATGGTGTGAATCATCTTGATGGTATTCATGAGTGCCGGCAGACTGGCAATTATTTAAGGTATCGAGGCAGAGTAGATGGGTTAAATGTACTTGTCAAGGATGTTTAAGTACTGCAGGTTGTCGTTAGCCTCTCTGATTCGATCGGTCAGGTTTCTTTCGATTTTTTCGTTCAACTCGAACAGCCGTGCAAGACTCTACCGGCTTTACCTCTTCAGCTAAGAATTCTTGTGCTTCAAAAGCTAGTTCCTAACCTGCACGAAGTTCCTTGATTTCATCTGCTATGACCAGCTGCTCAGCTAGCGGAGTCTCGACTTCCAGAATTCTATTTCGGACTTTGGGCCGGCCTCCTCGAACTACTTGATAGGATCCATGTCCTTACTGATGAGCTAGTCAAGCTGCTTGAGCCAACGGTCGAGGAGCACTTCCTAGTTCTGAAGTCGCTATGCCTCTTGGAGACTGGCGAGGTCCTCGTTGATGTTGAAAATAAACTTTTAGGGTCTCATATTTTTAACTACCTCATTAATCTAGAATTTGAAATTTGCGATATCTTTTTAGATGCTCTGCAAACCCTCTTTCGACAGCCGCCCTTCGCGGTCGTGCTCTTTTATCTCCAAAGGCCCCACCATCAGTTCGAACATCGCTGATAAAACCTACAGTGGCTTGCTATTGATCTCGCCAAAGCATATTATTCCCTGGGAGATGTTGTTCAGGTCCAATGGTTCTTCGGCCAGCAGCTTATTGAAATAGGCGACCTTCCCACGCAGTTTGATGTTTTTGGTTGAGGCCTTGAGTCCAGACTACTGCATGTGTTCTTCTCCTGCGAATTACTCTATCCTCTCAAACCAGAAGTAGATGTAGATGACATTGGGATCGGTGAGAAAGTTGGTAAGACAGGAAGAGGAGGACTCCTCGAGGAAGAAGGCCCAGTGGACTGCGTCGACCGACAGCGAGTCCAGAACCATGTCCCTTATCCAACCGAACATCTTCGTCTTCTTTATATTTTCGTTCATTTATTATTGATGAAAGTAGACAAAACTCTTTCACCGCCGCGGCAGTTTGTCCGCTCCTTCCGGAACAAGAGCTTCTCCCTACCCCGCAAAGACTTCGACACCTCAATCTGCACTCTTGACACCTCCATTGTCCGCCCCTCGCTACTGCCCTCGAAATTGCCAAGCCTCTATAGCCTATAGCAGGACATAGCATTTTCTAGACAGGAAAAGCCATTTGTTAGCTCCATAGGAAACAGGCTGAAAGGGAGGGAGTTCGGAAAGGTGGAAGGAATTTAACTTTTATTAGACCTCTCTGCTATTGAGGATTAAAGCTCATTTGCTTTTTTGACTACCCTGACTTATTGCTTGGAGTTCATCAGCAGACTCTCTGTAGACGTAGAAATTAAGCTGACTGGCAACAAAAGTGCAGCCGCCAAGCTGCGCGAAGATCTGCACAATCTATAGAGGGACTGGGCAGCGGGCCTAGACGCAGCTATTCGTTAAATTCAGTATAAAAGCAGGAAGGATACTTTCATGAAGCACATGAGAATCAGGGGAGTTAAGCATCAAAACAGCTTCTGCAATGCACTAAGCTAGGCTAAACTGCTTTACAAAGCCTTCTAACTAATGTTCACTTAGTCTCAGTCCTGCCTTAAGAAGATATAAAGAATTCAGCAGGAGACGTTCGGACTGCCTGTGTTCGAACTGAAGGCTGACCCTGCCCTTCAAGTGAGAGGCTCACTGCCGGTTGACAAACAATTTTCAAGGGGAAGAAGCCCTATAAGTTGAGTTTATTAATCGAATGAAAATAGTGTTGTATTCCCAGGAGTTTCGGGGAACTACGCAGCCAGTTAGACACCTTCTTGGACACCTAGGACTAAAGTTCGAATAGATCTTTAGGAAAGGCCATTAGATCAGTGATCTTGTCAGAAGCTAGGAATTGATTGGTGTCAATTAGTCTCTCCTCATCTGCGACGGAATTGCAATTAACCATCCAATAGCGATGGCCAAACACCTATGTCGTTCGGCAAAGCAATAGGCTCTCCTTGGAAATTCTCCGAAAGACCTGATGAGAGTATAAAATTATCTGTGTCTTTTCACGGACCTATTCACTGACATCCAACAAAAGTTCTACTAACATCCGAGAGGCACCTCTCAGGACGAGTCTACAGAATTCAAGATCAAGGAGATTATTGAAGTTTTAAGTACAAGAAACTACTTGCTAGGGTATCCGACAATCTGCGATTTCTTCATGGCGGAGCTATTCTAGTGGCAACTGAGCTACTACAAATACGTGAACACAACCGCGCAGAGCTATGTTAAGCGAGTGAAGGAGCTGTCAAAGGGCTACCACTAGCGAACGAACTCGGTTAAACGGCCTTTAGTGCAGGGCCTTGATATCTGAAAATCAAACAACGGAAGCAATCTCCTCCCTTCTTTTAATAACCTTCTTGACTTTTAGTTTGCTGATCTTCCGCTAAGCCGGCTCGTGCCGTTACTCGGTCCGTTAAACCTGCACTGCTCGCTCAGCCTCACAGAGGCGACTGTATTCCTCTTCGATCTCTTCCTAGTCCGGCAAGAGCTAAATCTGGCTAAGATGCTGCAACATAAGCTTCGAGGAAAGCAGGGCCTCTGGAGTCAAGGTTGCCTGCCGCTTATTTTGTTATTTGATCTCCTAGACAATCTCCATAAGCTACATCTCCCTTTTTGAGTCGTAAGTCCTATTTTCTAAGGAAAGCATTGCGTTTCCCTCCTCCTTTTATTAGCGGTTGGCTTTAATCTCGTACTAGGCTTGCTGCTGGTCCCTAAGAGGGTCATAAGTTCGAGCACCTCCAGCCTACACCACATAATCATAATTCTTCGGGTCAGTCTTAAAGGCAATTTAGGCAAAGCATGATGAGCACTTGAAATAGAAGCGATAAATTTGGAGTCCCAAATAGTTTTCATTGAAGGCCACCTACAACCGCATATTGAACTTAGACCCCACGTAGTTGTACATGCGACAACTCAAGCACTTTATGCTCATCGGAAGCATCATACGCACATTTGATTGTCGCGGGCGAGTCATGCCGCAGACAGGTCTGTCCTCCTTGTCCTTCTTCCTAGCCTTGTTGAGCCGGTTGGGGTCGTAGTTCATGGGAAAATGTCTCACAGGAGCCTTTCTTTAAGCCATTTAAATAATAATTTGATGTTCAATACCGTCTAAGGATCCAATCGACCTGATTGTCGGTGCCCAGCCTGAATAGACTGTCACGAAGGTTGTACTGGCCGGTGGTGTTGGCGAGTTCAGCCCCCAGTCTGTCTCTTCTTGAGTTAAAAGCTCCGATGCCAGTGTTCAAGCCGTGGTCGCCCCATCCGTAGTAGCTACCTTTCGGTGAGTATACATTGCTGTAGAAAGGCCTCCATTCATTCTCAAAGCCTGAGTGCCCGAATCCTTGTCCAAGAGCACCTTGATGGTATCTGGCTGGGTATCCAGAGTAGCCGGAGAAGCCTCCGTAGTAAGAAGAGCCGGTCACGACTTCTCTGTTGCCATTGTAGCCGGCAAGGAAGTTGTATCCATTATTGTTGGCATAGATTCCCCTTGGGCCGGCAGGAGCTGGGTAGCCGGAAATGCCTTAGTAGGAGGCCTGAGGGTCGTCAAGGGCAGCAGTGGTTCCGGCATACCCGTAACCGCGTCTGGAGGGAAGGTTGAAGTTGGAGTTGCCGTAGTAAGCCATGGATATATTGTATTTATTTAACTCAATGAAGCTTCCCGCCCAAGCTCGTCCGCTCCTTAAGTCCCTCCTTGCACTAGTTCTTGAGCTTGTCCCTCCTTCTTGAGTGGCCGACCTCCTCTGTTGACAACTTAAGGTTCTCCTTGCCCGAGTGGTTCCTGCGGATGGAGCAATCCTTTTCGTGGAGTGAGTTACGCATATTGTCGTAGTCTTTGGAGGAGATCCTGATCCTGCGAGGAGTGCGTTCAAGGGGCTGCTTGTTGGATGAGTAGAGATGCGGGTTAATTTTAATGACAGGCTTTCGCTTGAATGATTTTTTTTTCTATTCGTCCTTGCTCTGCCCTAAGATGGTGTTTTCGTTCTAAGAGTATCGTCGGCTCGACTCGTTGACCTCCTCGATGACCGACAACTTTTTGCGCTGCTAGGGGTTTATGACTTGATCGATCATAGATTAGAGCGATTGGTAGTTGGACTTTAAGACAGATAGGTCCTGCTGCAGGGTTTAAATTTAGTCTGTTTTTCGCTAATTCTCTTTTAAGAGGTTGTCGATCTACTGCAGCATCATGGTGTTGTCCTCTCGCATCACCTTCACTTTTCTCTACAGCTCTCGATTCTAGTTGACTAGCACGCTACGAGTTTCTGCCGACTGAGACTGGCGCTGTTCTGCCTCCAAAAGCAGCTGTTAATAGTGCTAGTATGACAGGGAAGAGGGGAGGTGTTTCCTGAGTGCAGTGAGCGTGCACAAAGAGTCCTGGAGGAAGGCGAGCTGGGAGTGCTTGAGTTCGTTGAGCTAAAATCTGAGGACTTGTAGCTGCTGGGTCAACTTATACATTTAGTAATAAAATTATTACGTTAAGGCATTCCAATCACATTTCATAATAAATTCTTGCGTTTCTACAGTCTGTTGAGCAACTGCCGCTACTTGTCCAGACGCAAGAGCTGCAGCAGGTTCAGAGCCAGTCGGTCGTTCACCATCGAAGTAAACTTTTTCACCAAAGTCTTCCTTATAGTCGGTACATAATAAAGGGGCTTTCTATTTAGCATCAGCAGCGCCTTTTCAACCAGATTTTCTTGTTCAAAGATTTATCCTCCGAATGTGAGCTAATTAGCATTGATGATTCCGTTGTAAAACTATTTTGCTTTGCGAATGCCCTCGAGCTGCTGGTCGTTGAGGGAGGGCTTCATCGAGAAGTAGGAAGACAAGTTTTTTTAGTAAGTTTCTTCGTAGATGGACTAAAGATGTAAGCCCAAGGAGGCCTTAGCGGAGACGAGGGCGGGAGTTTGCTAGAGCCAGGAGTCGATGATATTGCTATCGAACGGCTGCAAAGTGAGGTAGAGAGCGAAATTCTTAAAATCTGGAATTTGTGTCAAGTAACTAACGTTATGAGGCAATTCAAACTTGGGCTTTTCTCCAAATATCTTTATTTGACTCTCTTGCACCTTGCTTGAAAGTTGAAGCACAGTCTTGCTGATGTCTCCTGAGGATGTGTTATTGTTTATACAGATGTCCTTCGTCCTCCTGCCCTCTCTTTACCACTGATTTATGTGTTTGTTCGAACAAAAATAGGTAAGCACCGCAGATTTGGTGGGAATAGTGTCTTTTAGCTGGAAATACTTAAATTAGTTATCAAAGAGGACGATGTCCAGCTTTGCATCTGCTGGAATATGTTAATGCAACTCAAGTGATCCGAGTACTTTTATCGAGCCTCGGAATCTTCTTTAAGCAAATTCCCCATACTTTACAAACTCGCTGAGCGATGGGAAGACCACCAGCTCGATCTGCTTTTTTGCCCTAAATGACTCCAAGGTGGAGATGTGGAAAGGGAAGGTGTGGATTTAGTGTTTTTGGGAGGGATGCTTATCGGAGAGGAGAGTTGCTTCTCCAAAGGAGGAGATCAGACTAAGGATCCTGAGCGAGCCAACAGTCTATTGGACTTAAGGCCAGGTCCTAAAAAAAGCACATACACTCATATTTCATAAATATTCAGTTTTCTAGAGATTTAAAGATACTTAAGGCAGCCTCTAACCAGTAACGGTGTTCCCTTCCAGCCAATTTGACAATGAGTTATTGATCAGCCTTGAATGATCTTATTGAAAGGAAAATTGCTTGATTAAGAGCTAATGATAGTACTTTAAAGCTCCAAGAGCTACTCTCAAGAGATGATACAAGAGTAGTTGGATAGGGTTGGAGGAGCAGACCAGCAGCCTGCTCACAAGGCAACGACCTATCTTTGCTGAATGAATTCTGTTTTAGAGTTGACTTTTTAGACTGGTCTTAATTTGAGAAGACTTCAAGTTCCTCTTAGTGTCAAATAAAACAAAGATTGAATTTGAAAAACTCAATGCCGAAATTAATTATTCACCACATCACAGTCGTTATTGCGTCGGCCCTGCTGTAGTAACTCTTCATCTATTCTGTCTCCAATACCAGCTTCTGGAATTATTTCACTTCTTTTATCTTCTACACTTAGTCCTTAAACATTAGGTTTGTGTAGTCAATCATCTAGGCCAGGATTATGTCGCACAGTCGCAGCTTATCATCGACCAAGAATTTGGACTTGCGATCGAGGAGCGCCCTGAGCAGGTGTTCGCCCTTCTCCTTGAAGAGCTTATTTTTGTCCTACTGGGGTGCATCCCTGGGAAGAATATAGCCCAACCTATTTATATCTTGTATGACTCCTAGCGCCTGATGAACTCTGGCCCGAGTCTTAATGTCTTATCCCAAAAACCGGTCATTGAGCCCGTGTTTCTATAGGATATAGAACACGATGGCCCTGCTTTCGGTCAGACTGAACTAGCCGTCGATGAAGTAGGGCAGGTTAGGCAGCCTGAGGCCCAGACCGGTTTTGTCCTTTTCGAACCATTCCTTGGGGTCAGAGTAGTGCCTGCTTTCGTAGTCGACGTTGGCAAGGTGGAGGAGGATGCGGATGGGCTGGGCAAGTCCCTTGATCTTCCAGTATCCGAGAGTGGGTTTTGTCATTATTATATATATCTACAATATTGATGTATTTAAAGCAATTATATTTTACGCTATCCACAAATAAAATTAGTATTAAACTCACTTTATCTCCCTTTTGTCCCAAGTGCTCTCCAGGCTCATCACCTGTCCCTCCTTACTTATTATGCTACTGCTCACCTCCAGCACCTTTAGCTCCAGGTTGTTGATTGTCCTTCTTAGCTATTCGTTCTATGTCATCAAGGAATTGTAGAATTATTGTTTGCAATCCTCAAACATGTGATCGACGAGAGTTCGCTCAGTTTGGAATAATTTTTCTAGAGTACTTTCCCAAGCGATCCTAATTTCATGTGAAATCGTGAATCTGCAGTTTTAAAGCACCAAGGGGTGGATGGAACCATTAAGCTGCTAAAGAATCTAAGTCCGGGGAATATAAAAGCCCAGCTTCTACTAGATGAATGTCTAAACTTCGCCAGGCTGGAGTGAGATTAAGGAGTGGTTCTGGTTGGTAAGCATGTTGTAAAGTCGGAGAAGCTCGGAGACAACGTCCCCACTGTAATAGGGAAGTGGCTCTATGGACTTTTGCTTGGCGGATCTAAAATCAAGTTCATAGTAGGCCTTTCCACCCTTCTTCATCGAGGTCAATATTTGGCTTATTTTATAAATAGAATCAGCTCGCTCTTATTACACGCTGCTTGTCTTGTCCTTAAAATATCAAGGTTTCCACTGCTCTTGAATTCATATTTTCATATTTTTTTACAAGGATCATCAATTTTTAAGGTCATACAAATCTAGGGTCTTGTCTGAAGCTTGAAACCTTGCGCTTCCAGTCCTCGACTTATTGAACTCGGTCCTGCAAGAGATTTTCCATGGCGAAGATCTACTAACGCAGATGTTCGATCTCATCGCTGTGCTGGCGGCTCTGCTGGCCCAACTGGCTCCTCCTGAGCTCTTCTTGGTTGTAAATCTACTTATTCTTGACATATTCAAGCCTGGAAAGCTTGTTGCGTAGATTTTCTGACTCAGAGATCAATCTAACTTCGGAAGCCTTAATCTTGTGGTAGTTGTCCAAGAAATTAGAATTCTGCTGAGCTAGGCTCTCATTCTAATCGCTCTTACCCTTGATCAGAGCGTGGAGCTAGTTGCTCTCCTGCTTAAGGGAATCAAATTCAGCGGCGTGGATTTTCTTGATGGTCTCAAGTTGGTTCCTGTGCTTTTCCTCCTTGAAAGCAATTTGCATGTCCTTTTCTCTGTCAGCCTCTTCCACTCTGAATTGGCCTTGCCTAAGTTCGTTCAAGAGAGCCTCCTCCCTTCGTTGGAGAGCCTAGTTCTGCTGAGACTGGTTGAGGAACTCCTGCTTGATTCCAATAATTTAGTTGTCCTTCCTTTAGAGAACTCGTTTGATGTCCATGATTTAGGTCTGGTACCTGTCGATGGCATCTTGGAGGTTTTGTTCCATGAGCTGAGCGTCAGCCCGGAATTTGGCCTACCTCATTTCAACCTAGTTGGCGTGGCTTCTCTCGAGCTCGGCGAATTTGATCTTAAGGTTTTCGAGGACTTTCATCAACTCGGCGTTTTCAACGAGAAGTTCGTTGATCCTGGCCTCAGCCTTGGCGAGCCTGTCGTTGAGGTTCAGCAGCTACCTCTCCCTGACAGCGACTTCGGAGCGGAGATGTGCGATCTGATCCTAGAGAGCCTGGATCTGCTGCTCCCTGTCGGCTCTAAGGTTATCGAAGTTGTTCCTGAGGTCGTTGAGTTAAGCCAAGAGTTCATCCTCCTTGCGTTTGTAGAACTCGAGATGGTTGAGCAGCTGATTACCCTCATCCCTAAGGTCGATGCATTCCTTCTACTTGTCATTGAGGGCGTTCTTTATCCTCTCGGTGTGGGCTCTGTACTTCTCGAACTCGACGTGGTTCATCTTCTTGAGGTTGTCGATGAAAGACTCGTTGTGGGAAATCTTGAGCTCAAGTTGATGGATGGTCGCCAACATGTTGCCTTAGTTCTATTTATCCAAAAGTTAGAGTCTTCGGAGGTTGTTGACCTCAGCCTAGAAGTCAGTCAATCTGGCCTCGAGGTTGGCATTGTCGTTAGTCCTTCCGTGGAGGATGTCCCTAAGCTTGATGTTCTCCTCATTGGACTCCTTTAGTCTCAGGTCAAGTTAGTTCACTCTGTCAGTGAATCGTTCACATTCGGAAGATCTCACGTTGAGCTCATTGAGGACGGAGGCAGTCTTGGCCTCAAGGTCTTTAAGCCTATATTAGGAATCCATAAGAACTCGGTTATCGTTTTCGATGTTGGAGTTGCGGATCTTGAGATCATCAACCTAATCTTCACGCATCGAGAGGACTCCCTTGAGCATGTTGATCTCAGAGTTCATAGTGTCGATCTGAGCATAGTTTTGTTTTTTGAAGGATTCGATCTGGTTGCCCCTGACACTTTCGTTCAGCTGGAGCTGAAGCTCCTTGTAGGTGTTCAGGTGTTCGAACTTCTTCTTGAGGGCCTCAAGCTCCTCAGAGAGTCTCCGGTTTTCCTCCTCATCATAGTTCAATCTATTTTAGAGTCCGGAAAGATCGTAGTCGTTCCTCCTGGGGCCAGGGTTGAGTGGGCCGGTGGGTAGTTGAGCCCTTCTAGGGGAAGAGACGTAGGTGGCGTTGATAACGCTGGATTCCTGGACGGGTCCCTTGCCGTATCTGTATGGATGCATGGATATTAACAATTTATTTATCGACGAATCCAGATTTAAATACTGTAAATAAAAGGGAGTGAGGAGTTGCGCGGGGACTAGGGAACTCGCCTTTGGAATAGCCTTGTCTTCCATTCATTATATCCTATTATGAGTTTTCAGTAGCGTTTCAAGGATAAAATCACTCTCCAAGGAAAGGAAGGATTTATACCCAAAATAAACAACACTATCCCAGTCACTCTACAGGCAACTCACTCCCCTGCTAAACCAGACCCTCTCAAGTCCTAGGTTTAAGTCCCCAAGAGGTTGATGGAGAGAAAGAACATTTTGGCCTATCAGCCATTCAGTTTGTAGGATTAATAAACCTCGGAAAGACTGCCTAAGAAAGAACGTCCAAAGGAGAAAGCATAGGAACGAAAAACAACAAATTCCGTAAGAAGAGATAACAGCTAACAGAGACATTCAATCAAAAATCAGACTTTTAAATCAAACAACTCCAAAGAAACTTCTAGAAATTCATCTCTCAACAAACCCTTGGGAGGACTCGGGCCAAACATCGGTGGCTAGGAGTGGGTCCGCTAAAAGTAAAAGCGAGACAAGATGAAGGAATTTTCCAAAAATTTAAAGGAACTTAAAGCTCAAATAACTAACTAATAATTTCATGGCCCTCCTAAGCCCAGGGTTGATTAATAAAAATAGAAGGCCAAGGCCATGCGTGAAAGGATGTCAGACTTTGCGAAGAAGGTGCCCCGACCGAAGCAGAAACGAACGTAGACTCCATAGAAGGTTAGCTAAGTGAAGGAGTTGTAAGGCAAGGACGAAGGAGGAATTTAGTAGTACGAGAGAAGACATCGAGAACTTCAATAAAAATTAAAAGGGATTCTAAATGATTGAATCTAAAGCTCAGCCGGCTAAGCTAATTTAAGCCAATTTTATCGCACTCTCCAGCGATTTTGCTCCCCCGATAAACCCGCTATTATGCACAAAAACGATGTCTAGAATTCCGCTAATTTTTACAAGTTCTTATTTAGACTTGCCCCTTAGCTCAGCCAGAAGAGGCTTCCTGCTGATAAAGGAATGCTGGCTTTCTGGAACCGACTGAACTCTGTGATCCTTCTAAATTTCGTTAAAGTAGATGACGTAGAGAGTTTTACCCTCCTCATTGAATTCTTTTTAGAGGAGATAAAGAGTTTATTTCCAAGGAGCAACCTTCTCCAAAAAGATTATCCTGCCAGAGGGATGAATTTTCTACTTTGCCATATAGGATCTTCGAATAAAGTCCTCACTCCAAAATTTGGACAGCTACCCTTTTGCTTGGTCGCGAAGTTATTATCCGACCAGTTACATGGCTTTATGGAATGCTTTCAGCTGATTCTTTTCGCTAAATTACTAAAGCCAGTCGGCGTTTAAACGGGCCACCCTATCCCATAGAGTATGAGTCAGTTGTAACTGGGGCTTGATTCTCTGGTCTCCGTTATCATTGGCGTCGACCCCTTTTATAAATTTGTTATAAAGGTTCTCCCTAATCTTACTGAATTATGTTGGCATCGGGAAATCAGTGCGGCCAGCGTGAATTTAGTTTAGAAGATTAGGCACAATCTATTAGAACTACCAATATACTAGTCCGGCAGAAGATAGCCTTACTTAATCTACCCTAGTCAAGGTAAACTCCTTCTGGTGGTGGTCAAAATATTTAGGGGGCTAGTGTCTTGACCCGACATCAACAAGAATGTCAGCAGACTCCCACACCTTCGGATCTCGGGATCTGATTATTTGGGCGTTTTGGAAGGATTTGGTATAGCGAATAAGCATGAGACAGGCCAAAGCTTAATCGCAATGGAAAGCCCCACTGTGGGTACAAATAATTTTTTGCATTAATCCAATCAATCAAAGATTTTAGCCTAAAGTAGTTAGAGTTATCGCATCGTTTCTTGATCAACGGGGTAAAGAGGCCTTCTTCCTGCATTCCATTGGGTGAAGCCTGGACTCTCGAGCAGATCCTTCAGCTGCTTCTGAGTATATTTAACCTTGAGGGTCTGGCACTGCGAGGGAGTCAGTTTCTCAGTCAGAGAAAGCCTGGCGATCTAGTAGTTTATTATCTTCCTTTTATGTAGTAAGTAAATAAGGACGGTTAGCTCAAGGGCGAGTAGGATAACCCAAAAACTCATAATGTAAAGCAATTAGCAACTTAAATAATGCAGGATTTGCAGTTAGCCTGGAGAATTGATCAGGCCTTGTTTATGCAGCGGGTCCATCGCTTTTGTGCATTAGGAGTGCTTGGTGAAGTGGCTATCTAAAAAGGCTAACAATTCTATTAACTAACTCCAAAAAAATTCAAGCTGTGAGATTTGCAAAAAACATTACAGAGTTTCATATAAGATCATAAAAAGAGTCACAAGTAATTACCTACGCTTTCATTTTTAAAAAGACTCTGTCTCTCTAGTTTTGAAACTAATGCTTATTCTCTGCCTTTTAGCCGCGACCATAGCCCTGCCAATATTCATTTCCTTGATGAATTTCTAGGACAAGAATGGGAGCAATATCTTAGCAATAGTGGCCCTAGTCCTGACGCTGGGCGTGGCGCTTCTAGGACTGGTTTGGGCTGTGTACGAATTTTTCGAAAGATACATGATCGAAGAGAAGCTTTTGATCCTGCAGATTAGTAACTCCGAATGTCAAGCACAATACTATTCAGGAAATCAAATACTCCGAATTTAATAAGATTTCACTTTATGATCAATATAATCTCCCCATCTTGAAGCTTACTCGCTCCTTCAGTCCCGAACTGTCCTCGAAGATTAACACTCCGTCCGGAACGTTCTCCTTAAAATGTCCGCTCAGCTTTGTCCCTCTGCTGAAATTTAGCACTCCGAAGCCATGTTTTTTCCCTTGTTGGAAGTTACCTCGGTAGACAGTGTAGGCCAACTAATAAATTTCCCCGATATTAGCTAGAGTAACTGGTAAATTAAGAGGATGATTATTAAAAAGCTAGCCTAGGCCATGATAGAGTCCGTTGAAATAGCTCCCTTCATAGCGATAGAGCTGACCTGGGGCGATTCCTTTGTCCTTTCTAGATGTAATAGCTGAGTTAATTTATAGATTGCTTAATTGATTTGTAGTCAGCTTGCCTATAAATTCTTTTAATTATATGTATTGAGGGTTCGACCTTTAATAACTTGAATTAAATTTCTGCATTACAGTGGAAACTAGCTAGCCAACAGCAATTATTTCTGCCGCTGAGAGTCCTGCACCGGCCTAAGTCTCGAGGTAGGGCACATTAGTTTTCGGTGACTTTCGGAAGTCGAGGAGGAAAGGGAGGTCTACAGCCCGGTAGCCCCTTTTAGTGCACACGATGTTCTCGGGTACTAAAGGTAAGTAATCCAAGCTTTCTTAATTCAAAGTTTTTAAGCAAAGAAAAAGATCTTCAATCAAGTTCCAAAGATCCTATATATGAAGGCACGACCCAATTTACCGCAGTGCCAATAGTTTCTCTTACAAATTGCTTTAGATCTCCTCGCTGAACACCAAGAGAGTCTAAGACGTTAGACAATTACCCTTCACCTGCGCCCTTTTTTGATGATTCACTCTCAGCAAATACTCATTGCAAGACTGCTCGATCCTTTTCGTCAGGGACTATACCGCTTTGCTCAAGGCCTATAAGTCAGCAAAATTGAATTGCCTAAGTAGGTGATATTTCAAAGAGGGTATAGCCCTCAGGAGTTTAACTTCACCGAAAGGCTTGAACGTCTTTTGAGCAATAAGTTCGTAGTCATCCAAGTTGCTGATTGAACTCTTTTGTCCCATTCAAATTATGCTCATTTAAGACATATGAAACAATGCTATTTGGCGGTACGATGTCCTTGCATAAACTATGAACGGCTGAGACTTCGCTCCTTTACGAATTAAGGGTACTTTGATATAAGTCCCTTCAGTCCCCAATAACTCGCGAGCTGCCCCTCCTCTATCCTATGAATCCGAAATTAAGAGGCTGGCGGAAGAAGCTCCGTAATTTATCTTGCGAGGCGTTATGCTAAGCCTGAAGTCTTGCTCCCCCCTCCGACCAGCACAATATTCTCAGAAATTATTTTCTGTTAGTCCTCAGAATAATTTTTTAGAATGAGTGCTAGAGTATCTGCAATGCCCATTTGTGGACATCCTACAAGAGAAGGCTGGAAGACAACCTAAGGTCCTCTTATGAGCTAATTCGAGAGAAGCGGATTTTAATTATCAGAAAATAAGTCCCAGGGGTCAGTATTTTCGACCTGCTTATTGTCAAACTAAGGGTCAAGTTCCCTTAACTAGAGCTCGATTGTCATGATTTTTTAGTTGAGGTCTTCGTCCTAGTCTGTATTTAGGAATCGAATCGTCTCCCAATCCTCCCCGTTAAACCCATAGTTCTAACCTCTCTCATCTTAAACCATTTTAGCGAGCGTTTGAAGTCTCCTCTGGTTAAGACTCGAATTCCTATCGGCCAGCTCTACCTTCATCTTGTTGGCAGCTTCAATCTTACGTTTGAGCTAAGATCTTGCTTCGTAAAGATTGGCGATATAAAGTGGCAGATTCTATTTTTTTAGTTTTTAATTTTATTCGAAGAGCCTCATCTGCTACTGCTTTTTCCTGAGTCTGGTTTCAGCAGCCTGCTTATGAAAGTTCTGGATCCGCTTAAGCCTGAGTTGTTAAGGATTAAGTTCATGATCTGGAACTTAGGTGTAAGAGACTTTAATTTCGGGCTCTACTTCAATTTTCAGCTTAATTTTCATCTTTCTAATCAGAGAGTCAAGCTTCTAAACAGAATCAACTCCAAAGATGGCCTTCATCTCAGTTTCAGCTGTCTCTGGATCTGATTCGAAAAGTTATCTTACCGTTTGAAGGTGTAAAAGGTGATTTTTTAGTTAATCTTATTTTTACTTTCTCTTTCTGTTGATGGCCTACCTAAGCCTTTAACCCATCCTCCTGCGAATTTACTATTTCCTGACAATCTCTTCCTAAGTAAGAACAAATTTCTCTTTTGTTTAAAATTCTAGCTGGACTGGCTATCTCAAGTGTTTTATTTATTCGAGAATGTATTTCTAATTGTCCTCTGAGATTTTATTTAGATGTTTTTTCTTATCGATTATGGATTTTCCGACCATATAATATTTTTGTTGGAACTTATAGTCCCAAGCTACGTAGCAGTGCTGCTAATAAAATGCCTGGAGCAGTGGTGTCTTAAGCTGGTCTTTGAAGACAGGATATTTGATAAGCATGGATTTATGAAA
Organism: Craspedacusta sowerbii; assembly: GCA_003687565.2. Lineage (NCBI taxonomy): Eukaryota > Metazoa > Cnidaria > Hydrozoa > Limnomedusae > Olindiidae > Craspedacusta > Craspedacusta sowerbii. Next base: position 127,393 of record QQSS02197076.1, read on the forward strand.
AAGTTAGAAGGAATCAGTTTGTCCAACGTTGATTCTTTTGATATTCTAAATTTTTCCTTTGAAGAAGGGAATAATATGAGTAGCTCTTGAGCCAATTTAGATAACGATAGCTGACCTTGATCTGAATGCCTCCATATCGTAGCTTAAATGATAAAAATATGCCAGCAGTGGACTATTTGCCAAGAATAAAGATGGAGCTCTGTAGCATTCAAAAAACTGCTAGAATAGCATGTTGCGAGCCTGAGAACAGTTGGCTATTGGTTCAGTAATAGCGATCGGAGAAACGACAGTGCAATTGTGTCCAGTCTGAGAAAAAATGAAGTCATTGCAGTGTTACAGCAATCCATAGTGGACGATTACGTTCCTATCGAAAGGACTACGCAAATAATTTTTGTTCATTTCAATGAGCTAGCTGGTTGTCGGTATGAAGGCTCTCACGAACTAATGCTTAGATTCCTTCGTTTTGTTTATCAAAGGCCTGAAGATGACCTAGGGCCAAGGTGATTAATCGCTCCAGCCAGCCTTGATGGCGTATGCCCCATAATCAATAAGCAGATAGTGATTTCCTTTAACTGCCTTTTTTTGGAGTTGGTCAAGCTTGGATGAGTCTGGTTCCCTGAGGTGAGCAGAGGGAGAGAGTTAAGCAAATCGGATTTTTTGGGGAGGATTGAAATACTAACAAGATTTCATAAAGATATGAACACACTAATCTAATCATCGTAGTTTGAATTCACCTATGCTGAACCCTCCGTCGTACGCTTGTACCTCAAATTTTGTGTCGTCGCTTACTCTCGCTATCTTCTTCTAGCGCTGCAATCTCTGTCTCACAGTCCCCATGAGGATCAGCAACAGACTCCCTCCTCCCAGAAAACTGCTTATTCCTACTAAAAGGAATAATAAGTAAGTTCCTGAAAACCAGCTTTTGCAAACTGAATTCATGGTGGAATGTAGGGTAGAGTTCATGGCCTAACATTATAGGCCGATGACAGCGCCAAAGTTCTGGTTGTAGTGGCTGGAGGAGCGCAAGTAGTTCTAAGAGAACGATACTAGAGTGGAATTGAGAGTAGTTAGAGCATTGGCTGCATTGGATATGTGTGAAAGTACGTTAGAGTTTAGAGTTGACCTCAGTGAGTTTAAATTTGTAATTCGGCTCGAATCGTAATTCTTTATTTTTGAAACATAACTCGCATACTTACAATTAGCCCCATACCTGCTCTTAAGTTTAGTCAGCCACTGATCTGCCCCAGGGCTTACGTCTCCTTGTACCCCAGTTGTATCCAGAGTCTCTGTAAACGAATAACATCCTAAAGGACATAGGCCTGTGCTTGAAATATCTGAACATGCCGGCCGTTGGACGATACCAGAGGGACAACTAAATTTCGTTAGATTGAAGCTAGGAAGCCAGGAGTCATATTAAATGTTAAAATTGCAGGTGCCAGCAGGAAGACTTTTGTTGGCCAAGTTAGCAAGAAAGATGAGTGCATTTGAGCTGTTGACATCCAAAAGAACATTCTTCTTGACATTATCGAGGATGGTATCGACTTAGCTAATTAGATTGGAAATATTGGTAGACGTAAATCCCTTGAGCATTGGGGTAAATTGTTGAGCAGTTAAAGCCAAGACCCGATAGCTCTTAAGGCTTTAATAGTAGAGACTATCAACTTTCGCAAGAGTCTCATATGATTGGTTTCCTGAACACATCGACACTCGGTCCGAAAGATACTTAAGCCCGTAGCCTTCATAGATGAAGGCAGCAGTGTAGTTGTCTTCAATTATCTAGTTAGACATTCTGCAGTGGTGGAAAGAAATGACAGTTTAAACACTTAAGAATATGCTAATAACTGTCAGAAGCATCACACTGACATATAGAAACTTGATACTGACATAGTGGATATAAAAGAAGAAAGATCTCATACTAAATAAGATGCCGAAGGAAGTCATGATGTTGAGCACTAAGCTAGCGGACAAAACAACACTAAATACTAAAATTAGGAGGCTTTTGATTTAGAGTGAAGGCTGGATTGGTGTCTATTCAACCATCTTCCCTGATTATTAGAGTTAAAGTATCATCTTGTTTAAGTTTTATTAAGCATTTGAAGCCATTGAGGCTGCATTATTTATGCTACTAAGCTGGGCTAAAGCTGCAATCACAGGAGAAAACACAGGATTCAAAATATTTTGGAATTTATTAATTCCGGTTAAAAGATTGCCTGAGATAGTTCCGGATTTAGAGGAAGGGCCCAAAAATAATCCTTTGAAAGAGGAAGCTATTGAAATATAAGTGCCTGAAGCATCAGTAAATGCATCTGTGTAGGAAATGTCAGTGTATGCGGAATATACAGAATCAATATTGGCCTTGGCTAATGAAAGTTCACTATTTATCGTATTTATGGAGTTAAATGCATTACGGAAATTTTAAAGTTAGGTAGAATAATTTGATTTAAGGAAAGTGGCTGTTTGTCGGAGGGGGGTGTAGCCTGAAAAAAAAGTTGAAGCGTTTTTGTAAGTACCGTTTGCTCCCTGTGAGTACGAATTTAGATATGAAGCAAGCTTGCACTCAAAGTCAGCATTACCTGTTTTATACAAGCTGTCTCTGAGAAGCCCTGAGGCTATCGAACATCCGATGACCATCGGAGCAAGAACATAGAATCCAATGAAAGGACAGAATATTTAGTTTTAACTGTATGTCTATTTCTCGTTCTTCTTGCAGTACTTGGAAGGGCAAAGCATGGGACACCAACAACAACCCACAGTGGGAATAAGCAGACTGACCAGTGTTAGCAGAAGCAGAAGGAAAGGTCCTGAATTAAAAATGAGCTGAATCACCATAGGACCTACATTTGATTTTTGAAGAGTTCTATTGTTCAAGTAGTAGGATTGGAGAGAGCCTGTATAGTAAGTGGGAGAAAGAATATCTTGAAGCACATAATAAGATGAGTTAAGATCGTAAGTGGAGATGTTGGCGACAAGGCATCTTGAGTTTCGGGTCTGTTAAAGCGATGCTAGACTAATGTATAAAAAAAAAATTAAAAACATATTACAATAATTATCATAGGTTCATCTGATCATGAATGCTTATCTGCAAACTCTTAGGATCTTCCTGCCTTTTAATATAATAATAGCAATATTTTATTCTTCAGGCTTAAGATATGCTAATGGGTCTATAATCATAAGATTTGTGTACTCTGTACTTTTTGAAATATCTTGAGAGAGCAGTTCGATATAAACAAATTATAATTTTTTAACAAATCAATCTTTTATATCTTTTCTAGACCAAATCTATTATATAATGGTGCAATAATAAGACCTCGATCCTGATAGGTGTTTGTTTGATTCAAATGACGTATGAACTATCTAATAGGTACTTGTTTTCATAACTTATGATCTTTATAGATTTTACTCACTAATCCTGCAATGCCGAGGCAATTCTTACTTACTAAAATGGCAAAAGTGGAATTGTTTGCTCTATTGAGATGAATTGTGTTTAACAAAAATTGACGGGCACTTTTTCAATAATGAGGACAGAATTTTAATTAATTCAAAATGTAAAAAAAGTTAAGCTATATCGATGTGCTTGAGATTCCTTTCAGTAAAAGGTAAGACATAGCCACTATTCGGAGTGCGTATAGAAGACTTCTAAATGAGTTTGGTCACATGAGAAGTAAAAGGATAAAATTGAATGAGGCTTATTGCTAAGCTAACTAAAATATTTACTCCACCCGAACTCCTTAAATTATCATGTTTATGAATAAAGGCTTAATTGAAAAAGTTGAAAATTATTACAAAAAAAATGGACATTTATTAAACAAGAAACTGTTTGACTTTAGGCCCATCTATTATGCAGTAAGGTCTGGACACTACGATATTGTAAAACTGCTATTGGAGATGGGGTGCTAATTGAATTTTAGTGAAGATAAAAGTAGTCCGATGCATTGTGCTGCCTACTATGGTTATCATTCAATCATTCCGCTGCTCCTTTAGTTTGGTATTCCTACCACAATAAAGAATAGTTTCGGCAATCTCCCGATTTAATAAACGGATAATGAGGCGATAATTTAGCTTCTGAAATAAAACGATAGCGATAAAATTAATGCACTTCTGCTTCAGCTTCTCAGTTAAGGACTAGCAAAGTCCATGGTCAATATCAAATAAAATAACTAAGTCGTTGTAAAGAAGATATTATTGAATAAATATCAGCCTCATTTTAAAGCTCACAAATACAACGATGCATTTCACGGAACATCATTTAGCAATCTTTATTCAATAGTTCGAAACGGATTCAGAAAACCAGGCGAAAAAATTGAAGGCAAACTAATAAAGACAGTAGATGGGCATATTCCCCTTGGCGAAACAATTCTCGGAATTAAAAATTGGTCCAAGGCAGTCTTTTTAACACCTTCAATTTATTATGCAGCTAATCCAGTTTACTCGAAATAGTTGATAAATCAAAATAAAACATGGCTTCCGATTGTTCACGCAAAAGTACTTAAAGGAAAATATACCTGCCACAATCACACTCTGTTAAGTTATAATTTCAAAGATGCTTAACCAAAACATTGTTAATGGAGAGTATAATTGCCTACTGAAGGGATTATGAGAGTTTAGGACTAACTGCAAGTAATCGTTTGTTCATTAATTTTTTTGCGAAAGGGATTTTTGGAAAAAACTTAAAGTTACAAAGAAACGATTCAATAAGTTTTAAAAAACCCAGAAGCATTGACGATTTCATGAAACAATAATTAATACTCATATTTATTATCATATTAATTCTACAGAAGGAGGAAGGCGCAGCAACAGCATAATTAGTCTTATGCTGGAATAAACACCTTGAATAATACAATTACAGTTATCAAACTTTTGCACAAAAAAGCAGAACCTTTTGTCCTCCATATTAGTGGCGCATTATAATTGCCGTGGTCCTTATCAATCAGGTCCTACTATTTAGGCCCACATAAACATAAAAATGAACGTTGATCATAAAAATATTAATTTATACACCCATAACGCCTAAGG